>VMDR010011385.1:0-28578 GCA_007922815.1 Macrotus californicus | reverse complement strand
AAAAAAATTCTGAGGTTTTCAGCCAATTTTATAATCAAAAAAGTCTGAACATTTTTATATCTAAGAATTATGAGATTTCCTTCACCATGACTAAATGCACCTGCAATTTCATTTATATATAACTTCTATTTTGTACACTTTATAGAGGACAACAATGTGACCATTTCCAATACATTAAAAATTTCATAACTGATTACAACAGAAAATATTACTATTAAATTACTAATGATATTAAACCACTACTACATGAAGGCTGATAAATGACTAGAAGCAGCATAATTCACCTTATCTTATCTATATGCAGTTTCTTAACAACTGACATAATGATATCACCTTATGCGATTAGAATTTTAGATAACTAGAATCAAAATTATTTCCTTAGTCTCCCTTTCTATATATATTTAAGAATTCATTCTTGCATATACATTGGCAAGAAAAATTAGCATGATGCCAAATGTAAAATATCTCAATAACTTTAGAATCCAGAAAAAAAAAGCTGGAAGGAAGAAGACTGCATTTTTTAAGCTCATTTTTCAGAGCTTTTATAGCCATTAAGCCATTAAGTCATAGCCTTTCTGTAAGTGAGGAAATGCCTCAGCCGTGACATTAAAATGGGTGTTGCCCAGTGTGCAAGGCCAGGAGGTCTGAATTGACAACCTATGTCACATTGCTCTCAGTTTGCCCAGGTGTGCACTTAGTTGTTTTTTTTTTAATATATTTTATTGATTATGCTATTACAGGTGTCCCATCTCCTCCCCACCCCCTGCCCTGCACACCCCTTCCCCCCACACCCCCCCCTCCTTAGTTCATGTCCATGGGTCCTATATATGAGTTCTTTGGCTTCTACATTTCCTATACTATTCTTAACCTCCTCCTGTCTATCTTCTACCTACCATTTATTCTACTTATTCCCTGTACCTTTCCCCCCTCTCTCCCCACCCACTCCCCTTGATGATAACCCTCCGTGTGATCTCCATTTCTGTGATTCTGTTCCTGTTCTAGTTGTTTGCTTAGTTTGTTTTTGTTTTTGTTTTGGGTTTGGTTGTTAATAGCTGTGAGTTTGTTGTCATTTTACTGTTCCTATTTTTGATCTTCTTTTTCTTAGATAACTCCCTTTAACATTTCATATAATAAGGGCTTGGTGATGATGAACTCCTTGAACTTGACCTTATCTGGGAAGCATTTTATCTGCCCTTCCATTCTAAATGATAGCTTTGCTGGATAGAGTCATCTTGGATGTAGGTCTTTGCCTTTCATGGCTTGGAATACTTCTTGCCAGCCCCTTCTTGCCTGTAAGGTTTCTTTTGAGAAATCAGCTGATAGTCTGATGGGCACTCCTTTGTAGGTTACTGTCTCCTTTTCTCTTGCTGCTTTTAAGATTTTCTCTTTATCTTTCATCTTAGGAAATGTAATTATGATGTGCCTTGGTGTGTTCCTCCTTGGGTCCAACTTCTTTGGGACTCTCTGAGCTTCCTGGACTCCCTGGAAGCCTATTTCCTTTGCCAGACTGGGGAAGTTCTCCTTCATTATTTGTTCAAATAAGTTTTCAATTCCTTTCTCTTCTTCTCCTTCTGGCACCCTTATGATTTGGATATTGGAACGTTTAAAGACATCCTGGAGGTTCCTAAGCCTCTCCTCATTTTTTTGAATTCTTATTTCTTCATTGTGTTGTGCTTTAATGTTTCTTTCTTTCTTCTGGTCTACGCCATTGATTTGAGTCCCATTTTTCTTCCCCTCACTGTTGGTTCCCTGTACATTTTTCTTCATTTCCCTTATCGTATCCTTCATTTGTTCATCTAATTTGTGACCAAATTCAACCAGGTCTGTGAGCATCCTGATTACCAGTGTTTTGAACTGTGCCTCTGATAGGTTGGCTGTCTCTTGGTCACTTAGTTGTATTTTTTTTTCTGGAGCTTTGATCTGTTATTTCATTTGGGCCATTTTTGTTGTCTTGGCGTGCCTGTTACATAGTAAGGGGCGGAGCCTTAGGTGTTCACCAGGTCAGGGCGGCCACGTCACTGCGTAATGATGCTGTTTGTGGGGGAGGGGACCGAGAGGGAACAATGGCGGTTGCTCCATTCTCTACTGGCCTTCAGTGACCCTCCGCACCACCCACAGTCAAATTGGGCCCTTCTGGTGCTGATTCCCGGTGGGAGGGCTTACGTACGCTCTAAGACCCTGTGGGTCTCTCCAACGAGCTCCCCTGCGAGGCTGGGAGTTTCTCCTGCTGCCGCCGCCTCAACGCCCACAGGAGTTTTCAATCAGAGGTTTTGAGGCTTTATTTCCTGGAGCTAGAACTCTGGGTTGTGGGGTCTGTCTCGCTCCCCAGTTGTTCCTCCCGGTTTATCCTCACGAGAGAGTGGGACACCCGGTCCGCAGCCGCCACCTCTCCCAGCCCCCCGCGCCTTTCCCGGATCTGCCAGCTGCCGCCCTGCCACACGAGTCCTCTCCGCCCCTCCTACCGGTCTGGATGTAAGTTCCTAAATTTCTTGGTTGTCGGATTTCCATACAGTTCGATTTTCTGTCAGTTCTGGTTGTTTTTTGTTTTAAAATTTGTTGTTGTCCTTCTTTTGGTTGTGCGAGGAGGCACAGTGTGTCTACCTATGCCTCCATCTTGGCCGGCCCCCTAGTTTTTGATAAAGGAAGAAAAGATCCAGCAGCTTATTCTAAGGGGGGCTGGAGATGTTTTTTTATACTCTAAGCATTTCACTTGCTCCAAAAGTTTAAGTTTGACAATTTCTGAAACAAATATAGTGGGTTAATCCTAGTCTAGGAGAGGTGGTGCTAATTAGTGCAAGGAGCTTACCCTGTGTCATCTCAGGTGTGTCAGGGACTCTAGTCATGGAACCATGCCTTAGAAAAACATCATAAGATTTAAAATCCTTTGAACTTTCTTGTATTCCATGTTGTGTGTGCAGCTGTGAGGGACAGCAATGTAGAGGGAACTGAGCAGACTATATTTCCACATCTAAACTTAGGGAAGAGGAACACCAAGGGTAAGAGATGGAGCAACAGCTATTGCAAGAGACAAAGGGGAGACAAAATGATGTTGAATGAATGAATGCCTACTGCACACCAGGCTCTATGCTGGGCACTTCATAAACATTATCCCACTTAAAGAGTACAAAAAAATCTGCGAGGTATATGTATTACTAACCTCATTTTACAGATGAAAGTATTGCAACTTGACACCCAAGGTGACCTACCCAGCACAACTGTGGTTTGAACTTGAACCTGTCTGACTGTGAAACCCCAGTTCTTTTCTACATGCCGTGTACAAAAATTGACTATGTTGCTTATACTACATCTCAGAGACATTTTTTTACTGTCATAAAGCTACTTAATTTGTATTACAGATTGTGCTTATGTTATGCTCCTATATCAAACAGGTTCTTCTGCTTTAAAATAAAGTACACCAACTTTAATTTAAACTTGAAAATCTGAGCCATTATCATAAACAAATGCTGCTTAAAGGTATGAAAATGTGTGTGGAACTGACTGGAGAAGCCATGGGTTCATGATTTCCCCCCAGTGATAGTTATACTTCTGTGAATATCATTGAAAAATACCTATAGAAGTGATAAGTTTCAGTCTGGTTGTACCTTCCCTAAATATATTCTAATTTTTTATTTTATTTTTCAATTGCAGTTTAGATTCAATATTATTTTGTATCACCATAGTGATTAAACCACATACACTTTACACAGTGCTCCCCCCAACACTTCCAGTGCCCTCCCTAATTTTAATATGTGTGTTTCCCTTCTTCCTGATGTCAAAATATAGATGTTGGGACCATAATTTAGATATGGTCAGTGGTCTTAGAGTCAAATTTCAAATGGATCCTTAATATTCTGCTATATTTTATGAAAAAAAGAGAAAGTGCTGAGTCATGTTTCTCATCCTAGAGTCTTGGGTGCTTCTCCACGTTTCTAGGCCTTGGGTCTGTTCACTTCTGGGTCTGCCCCCTGCTTTCCCCAAGAAGCTCAGCTCTCTCGGTCTCCTGAGATTCTCCCCTCAGCATTCTCGATGGACTGGTACGGCCTTCTGTGCTCCCCCCCTCTTCCAGAAAACCCTCACAGGTCATTTGAATGTAATCTTTGGCAATGGCATTTTGCGTTGCCTTTGGGTGCAGGTCACAGCTATCGTTCTAGCATCTGTGCTTTCTGTTGAATAGTGGATGAAGGGAATGATGGCCATGCACTTCCATTGAATTTTTTTATTGTAAGATAAACAATGGGGAGAAAAGTAATTCCATTCAGCATACAACTAGGGAGACAACACAGCGCTGGAGAAAGAACACTGGACTTTGGTCATTTACTCACACCCACCTCGCTCCAGAGAGGCAGAGATGACACTCAAGTCTTTTGTTACCAAACAGCGGTGCGCATGTCATTGGGCAAGTTGCTAAATCTTTGTGGCTTAATTTTTCAACAACTTCAAGCAATAATAATAATACCTCTCCTGCCTTCCTTAATTTGTTATAAAATTAAAATAAGATCTTGTGAGTGAAAGTGCACTGTAATGTGAAATTCAGAGCACTCTACAAATCTCCAAGCTGCTGTGATGTGACCAATTCCAACCTTCCACCGTCTTTATCGTCTCTCTTACTCATTAGCACCTCGGCAGATACTACTGTAATTAGAGGGACCAACTCATCCCAGTTTGCAAGAAACTTTCCTGATTTTAACCATAAAAGTCCTGCATTCCAGAAAGGCTTAAGTCCCAGACAAATCAGGGTGTGTTGTCGTCTAATACAGAAGTTACTTGAGAAGAGAGCTGACTGGTGGTAACATCTCCTTTCAACATCCCTTCCACAGGAAAGAGGCCAGCAAGGTATTTTCCTAAGTCTGGGCTGTGTTCATCTAAACCTCCTAAAGCAAAGAGGTTTTCTGAGAAGGGGTAAATCTGGATGGTTACCGCTGAGAAGGGGATATATCACCAAATATCAGTCACTCTGATTGATATTTGGTGATATTAATAAGGAAATGAGTGCTGGTGGTGGACACCATCCTTAAAGCCAGACCTGACTCACTTTTCCATGTCCATCAGCAGGTCCTCATGTTCTATATTGATGAGAAAGGAAATCTAGCTGAGCCCAGAACCAGTTACCAGGCAGCACTGCGCTCCCCGCCCCCTCTCTCTCTCTCTTCTCACTCACATCCAAGGATCTGTCTAGCATTTCACACACTTTCACAATCAGGTGAAATTTTCAGTCTGGCTGAGATGATGTAAAATGGTCACTATTTTTTTTGTCTTTTGAACCAGAGCCAATAAAGTAATTATTTCAACCTAAACTGCAGGCTCCCAACCAGCCTTGGGCTAGTTGACTCAGTGGCTCAATTCTAATTCCCACACTTCCACCCACCTCAGGAGAATGTAAAGAGGGGATGTGGCCAGGCCCCTCCCACTGCTGCCTCTGTGACCTCCTGCACTGCTGTAGATACAGGCTAATCAAAAGCCTGTTGTTTTCTTTTGGCTCTGGAACTCACAGGCCAGGGGTGTCTCTGTTAGCATGATCATGGACACTTTTTAAAAAAGGATGTCCAGTTCCATTACTTTGGCACTCTGATAGCAGCTTATGGGAAGAGAAGATATACAATTATACCCAAAATGGTAGCAGTAGAATCAAAACCTCTCTTTGAATTTCACAGAAGAAATGAAACTTTGGGTGATCAGAGGAGACTTCAGTAGCTCCAAACCTGCTGTCAGAAAAGCAGTCCCCAAACTGGCCAAACAAGCTGGCCTGCTTTCCCGTGAGTCACCAGAATCACCTCAGGCCTCCGATGGGCTGATGCTAGTGTGCCTGTTTCCTCTCAGCTGTGGGAAAAGGGCTCTGAGAATGGAGCCTTGCCACCATCACCATTGATCGGTTATCTGGTCTTCACCAGGGCTGGGCATGAGAGTCTTTATGCTTTTTCATTTTTCTATTCCTTTAAAAACAATGTGTTTTATAGTGCATTTTTTGAAATGTGAAATGGATTTTAGGACTTGGGAGGAGGCATGGGAATAATTAGCTGGCTCCAGCTTAATGCTGAGAGCAATTCTAGTTTTCCTTTGCCAAGGTTGATCTTACCTGATGCATGTTATAAAAATATATTTATTAAGAATTAATGTTCATCAAAATGATTTAAGTTATAATACTCTAACAAAAATGTCACTTACCTTTCTTAACTACCTTTTGCAATTTGGTACCTTGTTCATAATCTCAGTCTTAACCATGTTCGTTTTTTTTTTTTTTATCTGAAGTCTGTTTCTCTTTCTCTTTTAGCTCTTACTCCTTTTTTCTATGCTGAGAACTAGTTTGTAGCCAGAAAATGTCCCTATTTTTATCTTCTACCTTTGTTTTTCCTTAGAGTCTCTAAAAATTATCATGTTACTCAGCAATTTCATTCTCACCTAAATACTTAGAACATCAGTTGGCTCTCCATGCCTGTAGGATAAAGTTCAAATTCCAGGGTGTTTATAACATGGCTTTGACCTCAGCCTGTGTTCTAGCTTAAGGTCTCTTCAGTCCCCCCTCATGAAACTTGCTCTCTGACTTCTCTCAAATTCTTGCAGTAACCTGAATACGCTGAGCTGCTGTATGTCTCTAAGCCTTCCCACCTGTGGCTTTCTCTGAGCATTCCTCCTCACTAACCCCTTCACCTGAGGTTCACTCTGGGCATCTAATCTCTGCAGCTGCAGCTCCCTTTGCTTATCTGGATCTTAGCAGTGACAGTAATTATTGGTACTGAGCTGTCTCCTTCCTTAGGCTATGACCCATCTGATGCAGGGACAGTTATCCTACTTGATTCATGGCGCCTAACAAAATGCCTGCTTCTGTACTAGATGCTCAACAAATGCTTGTTGAATAGACGAATAAATTAATAAGTAATCATTGAGGTGATGTCATTTTTTATTCCTATTTTGATTCTAAAGTGTTAAAAATCCCTTAATCATTCATCGAAAACAATGTCCATCAAGACATTTGCCAAGGAGACCGGTTCAATAAAACATGATATAACCATAGAGTGGAATTAAAACATTGGAGTTCCAAAGAGTGAACACCCTAGATGCAAGAAAAAAACTGTAAGTAGCATTATCTCTCTTACGCAAATAAAAAGGGTACATGTGTATGCACATATATGAAAGTTTTCAGAAGCCTGGATAAGTGGACTTTTACTTTCTGTTTTCTGTTTAAGTTTTGTTTTACCATGTACATTTACTAGTTTTATATAAGAAAACATTTATATGAGAAAAATGTTAGCAGAGATTATATGTTAGCATTATGATCCTTTTTTTCTTATTTATACTTCTCAGTAATTAGCAAACATAAATTATATTTTTAAAACCGAAACTAAAGGTAGAGATGTTTCCCACACTGGCAGATTTTTCAGCATTGCATATGAACCCCACTCTGGTAAGTGGGTTGTCTTTCTAATTTACAGTTTCAGTGAAACCTGTTTCCTGGCAATGGTTGCCAGGGCACGTCTCCTTCTCTCTTGTTCTCCATCATTTTCACTTTAAAGGCCTAGGGGCAGGGAAGATACAGTCGGGGAAGCAGTAAGCAGCAGTGGCATCATTTTATGTGTACTGGATAAAAAGAAGCTCTCAGCACAGTACATGAGCACAGCACATGCCTCTGATTCTGCCAGTGTCCCCCGTAGAACTGTCTCCCTTTAAGCCTTGTGAGAAACGTCTCAACACACAATGAAAAATAATTACTACTTCCTGCTTTGGTGCTGGTCTGCAAAGTGAAGAATTTCTATACATGCCTTAAGAGGAATATACTCCTCTCCATACCTGTCACATATTATTCTCTTCACATATTGCCATAAACTAAAACAAAGAAACAGGTTGTGAAATAATACAGAAAGTTATTTTTAATTCAAAGTCCATCTACTAACATTAAAGTTTTTTAAAGATTCAAATGATAAGGAGCAGCGGAGGGATCCTGAAGGAGGCCTGCTTCTCTCCCAAAGGCAGATGGCAAACAGCACCATGTGCCACCAACATGAAGACTGACTTCAGATTAATTGCATTGACACAAAGTGAGTGTGATTGGCTGTTGTGAGGTTGTTGGCTCCGTGTTTCCATTTTTCTCAGAAAGAACCTTGGTGTCATCCGGAACCATCAAGGAGGGAGACATGGAGACTGCAGAGTCAGGAACCACAGCAGACACATAGGGCTTGGGCATGGCTTAGTTCCCTGGGGCTGAGACTTGGGGCAGGAGATGATGGTACATCACCACATTGCTCATTTTCTCCTTCCCCTCCTTAAGCCATACAGGCAGCCACTGCAAGCCTGGATTGGGGGTGGAGCAGTGAGGGGGGAAGAGAATGGGAGATGACACTACGGGGAAAGAGAGGAGAAAGCATAACCCTGAGGGTTCTGAGACATTCTAACACTGGAGGTGGGGGAGGCTTCCATCTGCAACACGTTTTGAGCTTTCTGGGAACTTTATGGTTTGAAGACAGATATCACTAAGTAAATCTTTGGGCCCATGGAGGATTTGGGGTCTTTGGGGTCCAAACTTTCTCCAATTCAGGCTGCTTTGTGGGCCCCTTGATTTTGATAAGAAAGAGAAAGTGTTGAAGACAGAAAATAAGATGTCATCTTAGGACTGGCCCTTGGTTTATGAGACAGGTGGTTAAATGGAGTATGTTGTTATCTGGAACATCCCAGGTACATGAGCTGCAGGCATAATGTAGGAGGCCCCTTGAAGTTATCTGAGGTTCCCTATTGAGTAAACCCTAGTTTGAAGCTTTCTACTAAGTGTTAATGAGACTGTGCAGTAAATCAGCTTCCGAACCTGTGTTGAAAGCCATCTCCGCAATATTCTTTACAATTAATCTCAGGTTTATAAATTGGCCTTTAATCCTGGTAGTGTGACCTTGGTACATTATATGGCTTCTCTTGACCTTTATTTCTTCACCTGTAAAAGGAAGACAGACTGGAGGAGAAATAGGTTTCTCAATCAGTTAGGATGTTTTTCACTGCAACTAGAAAACCCAATTCCAATGGACTTGAAAAATAAGAACAAATATTAGCTTATATAGAGGAAAATCCAGAGGTAAAATAAGCTTCAGCATTGGTTGATCCAATGATTCAGTGATTTTATTGAGACCCAGGTACTTCCGGCCCTCCAGTCTGCCATGAAGATCATCTCAGGCAGGCTCCTTTAGGACTGTAGAATGGCTGCACATACTGTTGGGCATCCTTCTTCTTTATTCCAGTCAGGGGGAAGTGAGAAACTGGCTTCCTGTGTCTTTCTTAAGTGCGTAAAAGAACTTTCCGAAAGCTTCCAGCAAATCTTCCCTATGTCTTATTGGCCAGAATTGGATGCCATTTCAGATCTAATGCTTTAGATGAGGGGTAATATTGACTTTAGACGAATTAGATTCACTCCTGGAACTCAGTTTTTCCTGAGGTTCATGGAAGAGAGTAGATACCTGAACAAATCTGGGACCCTGTGAGGAAGAAAAAAGTGGAAACGGATTCTGGGCTGTCATCCAAGCACCCGTACACCTCCTACCAAATCAAAGAATCCATCCTTGTCTGGGGTACCCGTTACTGTATCGGGTGGCATTCCCATAAGTCGTGTACTGGAAGTGTTTGTGGCTCATTGCACTTAAGGGTCTGCTGTTGTCTGACAGGGGTAGACAACCAGTATGCCTTTAAGGAGATTATTTGTATTTGTACTCACTGTACAGTGGCAAACACATATATTTGGAGATATCAAGCTTTAGAAAGTCTTTAAAAATATTTTTTTAAAAGAAAAAAGTTCTCAATTTAGGGATCCAAAGCAACAATTTGGATGGCGATATTTTACTTTTAAAATTTAAAAAAAACTACCAAAAAATACTACCTGAGGGGTGCAAGTGTTGATGTCATTTAAACTCCTCCAAACCTTTGTTTGTCCAACTAAATGTAAGGACAATGATACCTGCCCTGCCATAAAACTGTGAGTGAAAGAGCACTATAAGGTATAAAACAAAGGAAGAGATGTTAGTCCCCCTACACCACGCTCCCCCCAGCAATCACCACACTGTTGTCTGTGACCACAAGTCCTTTTCTCTGGTATTCTTTCTCTCTTGTTTCAAGTAGGCTTTTTGAGCTCCTGTGCTGCAGACAGTTTTTACTGGAAAGAAAACAGAAGCTACCCAAATGTAGTGTTCTTCCTGTCACTGGTAAAAGTGTAAGCTCACTGGAAAGATAATGGGGAGAGTCCTAGTGAAGGATGGAAGAAGGTGGGTGCTTTTGAAGACAAGGAAGGGAGGACGTAGTGGGGAAGGGAAAGAGACCTGTGGCTCCCATGAACACCTGAGATTTAGAACCACTCCTTGGCTGTGTCCCAAAAGAGGAACAGACCTATAACCTGTGTGATGTACACCAATAGAGCAAGATTCTAACAACAACAACAACAGTAGTCAGCAAACTTTGTGGGTCCACAGCAGGCTTGAGTAAGGTTGGAGTGATCAACTGCCCGAGTTTGCCTAGCACCATCCCTGGGATGTAGGACTTTCAGTGCTAAACCTAGCAAAGTCCTGGGGAAGTAAGGATGAGTTGGTTACCTAAGGGGGAACTAAATGACCACCGTGATGCAAACGAGATCAGATCTCCTCCTGCTTTGTGGACACCATTATGTCCTCTGTAGCTTGGAGTTACCTGTGGAGAGAGAAGGCATTCCAACCATGACTGACTGCTTTGGGAGAGTCAGATTCAATTTTAAGTTGTTTTATAGGAAATAAAAAGTAATGTTTTCTGCATACCATAGCTTGGGCACTGAAATTCATATCTTATACACAGGTTAAAGGAACCAACAAGAAAAAATCCCTTAACAAAACTTTGTGTTGAGATATATTTTAGGATTCAGAACTTTTTGGATTTTAGAAACTTATTATGGTATGTGTTCTTTATAATACATGGAAGCTCTAATACAGTACCCTATAATTAGGCACGTTGATATTCCTATAGCAATATTAATATTTACATTAAGTGAGTTAAAGAACAATAAGTAGGCTTAGTTCAGGCCAGGTTGTGCTCCCAAACAAGTTTAGGTTAGTTTATGTTTTGACACCAAGTTAATTAGTTTTCAGAAATTTTAATATCTCAGAATTATGGCTAATGAATGGATTATTGCTGTGTTTATAAACATTTATAAATACAAAGACATGTCCCCAGTTCATTATAATGTTAGGTGAAAAGCAAAATCTATCCCATGTTTTCTAATATTGACTTAGGATTCTGGAGGATTTTTGAACATCTAATACTACTTAACACACTTACAGAATTTGTCAGCCCCTAATATTGAAATAGATAATGCATTCAAACAACAATATGTGATCTACACAAGATTCAAATGTTCTATTTACACATTTTAGATTTTTATTCAGACAACCAAATTGTGATTACCACAATTTAAAATAGCTTTTCATAAAGGTAAATGGAAACATTGGAGTTGCTTGATGTGATAATGAAGAAAGTGTATTTCCTTGATTGATACTGAACTACAGGGTGATGACCTGTAAGTTTTCTTCAGGGCTTCTGGCCAAAAAAGTTTAGTTTAATGTCTTCATGGAATTAAAGTCAAGGACACTGGTTTACAAACTGCCAGGGGGGCTCTAAAGAAATGATGATGATGATGATGGTGACGATAATGATGCATTTGTTTGTAAGCCTAGAAGGTGTGGTTATTGTGAGCATACTTAATTATGGGCAGACACTGTCATTTTCTGTCAAAATAAGTATTTTCTTGGCCAGAAAAGCTGTACAAAATAATTTTACAGTATCTAAAACTTTGGTGGTGTCATTATTATTCTTCACTAGATAGCCCAGATCTGATTTATTCAGAGGTTTTGAAGATAATATCCAGCATCCTGAATCAAATTGAGTTGTAAATCAGTAATAAGTGAAAGAAGCACCACTCGTTTTTCAGAATTCTTAGCTTTTCCTTTCCACAGGGAAAGCCTTCATCTTAGACATTTCCTCGCTAATGAAACCACGTACAACATGCATCCAAATTGGACTTTATGTCCACGTTTACATCTCTCTTATTTTGCCACATATCATGCAATTTCTCGCTCTGATCACCCATGATGGTTTGTAAAACTTGATACATGGGGCAGGGTTTTTTTTTTTTCTTCATTGCACGTGCTTTTCAAAGGTTCCCAAATCAGTGTTCTTGTCAGAACTGTCTGTTCTAACTTTTGAGATCTCCTTGTGTCAGGAATCAGTGCAGACATTCATTTCCAATCCTTCCATTTTGATATTCATGACAAACCCATTACATGCACTGAAATCTAAAATATTTATGTGCAGACAACACTGTATCTCTAATTACTGCAAATGAGTCTCCTTGTCTCTTTCATGGTATCTCCTCAGAGAGGGAATGTGTGAAGAGCTGTGGTAATCATTTTTTTCCAGCTCCTTTAAAACCTTCTTCAAAACTCTCTTCACACCACCTATCCAATGGCAAATGCACTTAACATTCCCTGTTGCCTCTGCCTCACTGGTGTGTCTTGTGAAGGCTGCTTGGCCCAATCCCTGGGCTTCCAGCACTGCTCTGACTTGTGGGCCACATCCGGGGACTGCAGAGGGCCTCAGCTGGAGGAATGCCAGCAACTAAAAGGTAAACAGCCAAAGCTGCCATTCCCTTATGCATTTTGACCAATTTTGCTTTCTTTTACGCTCTGAAGTTCAGTGGACTAAGAAGACACAGGGAAGTTTCAACTCAATACGGTTCTCCTTGCCAAATTTGCCCCAGGGTTCCAGCTAACTCTAACCCCAAAACAAAAAACCTCAAATAGAAGCACACCCCACATTTTTAGGCTATTACATGTAATAACTGATTTCTTTAAGCTTTGGGTGTATAAGCCTGTATTTCTTTTCACTGTCAATCTATAATTAATGACATTATAGAATAAAAAATCATAGAGAAATGGAAAGTCATGGAAATGTACTAATTAAGAGTAATTACACTTTATTATTTCATGGCATAAGCCCCAAACCATCCACACTGCCGGTCAAGTTAAAACCTCAGTGAGAGTTTTCTGTTTTTAAAAGTCTGCTTATTGGTTATAACAATGTCACTACAAGTGAGAGATATTTAGACTTCTTTAGGTAGTTTTTTTGTCAAAAAATAACTCTGTTCTATAACAGTTGATACCATCAGCAACCAATAAAAGATGACTTTTTATTCTTTAAATCTGATGATGTACTCAGTGCTGTGAAATAAACCCAGAAGGAACGGTGTGTGTGTAGACCATTAAAGCGCTTTGAGACAGTGAAGACCTGGAGTGGAGATTGGTAGTACCTCCATCCCTACCAGCGTCTCATCTGATTGCCTTCCACAGGATTGATTTCTACGTGTCAACCTGGAAAGAAGACGCACTTCCTTCATCAGTATACCATCTACTGTCCTGCTTTCTTTCCCATCGGGAGCCCACGATTTTCTCTAGAACTTTAGAAACAACGAGATCAGCCAGCCCAGGGTCTAAATCAATAGGAATGTAACACGAAAGTCTTCTGAATAGCCACCAGTTTAAAGGAACAAAAACAAATCATCTAAATGAATGCCTAACGCAAGGGACTAGACCTATTGTGAGATTATTCATCTTAAGTTTCAAAGTCCTCTTTGTAGCTCCCACTTGTGATAAGTTCATAAGTGGTATTACTCAAATTAGTTATGCTTTGAGTTTTCCCTGAGAACAAAGAACATTTGGTGTTCTTTTTACTTTCTCCCACATAGAAAATTGGAAGTTTCCACCTGTTACCTTAAAAATAAAATTAGGCCATCCATCCTCTCATTAAAACCTAAGTGGAACCAGGATTGTTATTTTAAGGCAAAAAATTGTTGCAACAGTTACATCAATACGAAACTGGTGTATTTAATCTGCAACTCCTAGAGAAATAAAGCACCTGCAAGGAACTCCTCCCCCTGCCAAGCAGCTTCAGAACAGCAACTAGGGTTCAGGAAGATGATCTCTAAGTAATGATATGAACTGCCCCTCAGGTGCCACCTTCTCAGTACGCTGGAGCATCCCTACTGAGCTTTGCCAGACAGCTCTGAGTACTGGTATCTACTTATCATCAACTCTTTGGCAAATGCATCTGTCCCTTGCTTCCAATGTACAACATAGGAAATAATGTACTTTAAAAACCTGTATTTTCAGACACAGATTTATGTGACAGATAGGTTAGGACAATAAACTTTGTTCTACTTATAGATGTAACCCAAGCACCTAGAACAGTGCCTGGAACATAGAGGATGTTCAATGAGTGCATGAAAAGGAGGACTTTCAAGGTCATAGAAGACCAGCCCAGTAAAGAGAGATTTCCGTGAGCCCTAATCTACCATTTCTAGCTTTCCAGGCTTGTTTCTGGTCTGTCCCTCTCTCCCCACAGAAGAAAAAAACGGAATTTTTCATAGGTATCAGTCTAGTAGAATTGCTTGTTCACAGGGCATGTGCATAATTACCACACTACGCTGCAATCACTTACTTTATCTTCTCCAGGGCTGATGTATCCAGTAGGCATAGTAGACACACACACACACACAACACAAAACACAAAAACTTTTGAGGTTGAAGAAAATGTTTTAATACATAATATTGAAATACAAAAATTTCATCTTTATACCAACTGTTATAAAAATGCCACTTTTAATATTGCTTAAAGGAGGAAGAGGCCCACAAAGGCAAAATGGCTGAGGACCCACGCAAGTCGTACCGCTGGCCCCATCTCCATTAGGTCATGAGCTCATTGTGCTGCATGAGAGTCACAATTTCTTTTGTCTTTGTAAACTTGCAACCTAGCATAAGATATGGAAAACATTTGGTGTTTAATATATGTTTGAGGAATGACAATAAAAATTTTTATTAAAAAAATTTAATAAGTATGCATTCTTAATGGATGTCAGACAGAAGAAAGATATTAGACATCAATATGATCTAAATGCAGTAAAAGGAAGCAGAGAGGAAAGGGCTGATAAAAGAAGCTGACGAGAGAAAGTCATTTTCTTAGAAAGGAGTTGGCAACAGTGGGTGAGAATGCTTTGAGGAGGCCTGGGCAGTGAGAGGCTGAAGTCAAAAAGGCGTGGAAGAGTACCTGGCGGGTGGGGGGGGGGCATCTGTAACACGTGGGTGCTGAGTCCGTATTTGGCAGGTGGTGATGTATATTCTGGCAGACTGATGAATAACGGAATTTGAGTGTGAAAAGTGCTCTTGAGAGTTGCTCTAGTCCAACTTCTCATTTTACAGATGAGAAGAGTAAAGCCTATTAAATTATCGGGAAGTTAGGACCTAATCCTCATGCTCTTTCCACTGCTCTTCCAGTTCTGACAATGATTGGAATTGTATTTGCAGGGCAAGCTGATGTGATGAACAGCAAACATAACATTCATGTGCTTGTTATGTGTGTGTATAATACATGTAAGGCGAGCAATTCCACATGTAGTGTAATGGGAGAGTCATTTTCAGAAATCTTAATAGATCTATAAGACTATTTTCAGGTCACAGAATAAGACATTTTCATCCCTTGTTTCTGTCAACCCTCCTGCAGCTCTGACTTGGAATCACTATCATCTGCCACAACACCTCCCAAGTAAGGATTCTGACCTTATTGGTGTTATAAATTTGGTCAAATGACTAAAAGTACAGGGAGCCAAATCTGCCTAAAGTGAGACCAGAACCCAGAAGCCTCTCTCTGTTTGACTGTCAGCAGCACAAGAGGAACAGGGTGAGATTATAAACAAAGAAACTCTCCCACTCTTAAGCAGAGGAACAGTTTGAAGGTCATTGAAGGTGTCCTCATCTCTGCACCACAATCAGTCGGCTGAGTCCACTCTGATTATAAAAAGGTCCTGGTTCTAAGGGTCCTTATGAGGCTTTCTTTCATTCCTAGGTGACAGCTGGGAAACTGCATCCAAATGCCTGACCCATTCTTGAGTCACTTGATAAATGACTGAGGAGGAATTCTGCACAAATTGCAGACTAGAATATGGAGGTGCAAGGATGACATTTGAAGCCGGTCCTCAAGGAGCTTATGGTGCAGTTGAAGGGCCACCCCAGGGGAGGGGAAGGAGCCAGGAGTGGTATTCTGATCATGATCCTTGTGCTCAGGATGACTTGGCTCCATTCTGCCTCTAGAACATTCTTTTGTGAGTAAACACTTGAGAGATTTTAGAACCACATCCATTTCCTACATATGAGCCAGAAGTGAGGAAGCTGAAGTGGAAGGGAATTAAGGCAAGGAGAGGTAGGGGTGAGGATGGGAGATGGGGAAGACATTAAAATCTGAGAAGTTCTTAAGGACATTCCAGTTCAGTAGAATCCATGAAAGGAATTAAATTTTATTCTTATGAACCTGAGATTAGCCTCAGTGTGCAATTTCCCAGGTGAGAGAGCTGACTGATTAGTACATTGAATATCCTCACAGAATTAACTGACCTGTGGGCTTCTACTTTTCATACCTAGATTGTTATCACCATGTATCGATGAGGTAAGAATGATACCCTTGTCACTATCTCTAGTTTGGAAACTAAGTCATTTTTCAATAAACTAACTCTTACTCCAGAATCTTAGGAGGCAGATCCATTTCTATTGATTATTAAGGTCCTAAATTTCCACAAACCCTCTTCCCCATCAAATTTATGCAATATGAGCAGATTAATTTTTCTAAAATGCCAGTTTCAGTGTGTCATTTCCAGAGCCCAGAATTTCAATAGCTTCCCATGGCCAAAAACAAAAGAGAGTCAACCTACCATTTTAACCAACCCACCCACTTCTCCACCATGCAGGCATGCTATGAGATCTTCTCAGGAACATCATAGCATGTCATGCACACTGTCGTCTTCACACCTGGCTTATACTATTATTAACCTGATGAAAACCCACCCTTTCTCTCTGCCTATTTATTTATTTATTTGGCAAATATTCATGGTGCATCTGCTCATTTCCAGAAACTTTAATAGGTTTGGGGGATCCATAGATGAGCAAGAAAAAAAGAATAATAGAAAAGTTAGAAGTTTCTGCAGCAGGATGGTATTCTGGTCATGATCACAGTCTTCAGGACCGTCCCTAATTCAGGAGGTTTGAACTCCAGCTTTAGTTAAATACTATGCAGAAGTACAAGGAATGTGATGACACGTAACAGAAGCACGTTGTCTCATTTGATGGGTCAAGAAAAGCTTCCCTGAGGGAGTAATTTTTCATATGAAATATAAAAAGCTAAGAGGATTTAGCTAGGCAATAGAACATTCCATGAAGAAAGAACTGCATATGTAGCACCCTAAGATATGACCAAATCCCACCCATCCCGAAAGTTGCAGCTCAATGTGCCACTTCTCATGAAATGTTTCCTACCTCTGGAATTCACGTTGAAGAGCCACTTGTTCTTCTGAAGTCACCAACACTAATTCCATACCACTTCCCTAGGCTTTTAGTCATGGTTGGTCTTATGATGGTGTCACCTTTTATGCTTTATCTTCTCACCTGGGTTATGGGAGAACCATGCTTCAAATGTCTTACAATCCTTGTGAGCATCTAGCTCCTAGTAGGAGCTCAATAAATATTAAATAAGTGTATATATGCATATGTGCATGTTGAATGAATGAATGAATGAATGAATGAATGAATAAGCTTGGTCAGTTAAGACTGCCTGTATGGCCATTCAGTAAGCCTTGGCAGAGGGTATTGCAGCAACACAGAAGATACTGTATTACTGACCTTTAAAAGTAAAATATTTACTAGCTACTTACCGCATTAGGTAGAGCCTCACCCAATAGCCCTCAAAGAACCAAGGAGATAGGTGAGTGCTCAGAAAGAACTGTCTCTGTTCAGAGTGCTATGAGAAGATCCTTCTCCTCTACTTATTAGAAGTGAGATATTATGAATTGTTTTCAAGAAAATATCAAATGGGATGGGCTGAGTTCTGTTGGGTACAATACACTCTTAGTGAAAGAGAAATCACCTTAATTAAGGTCTAGGCAGAAGAACCTTCAATAAAAACCTACTAAAGGAGGTGTGAATAATGGACCCCTTGACAGCTAACCTTTTTACCAACTAAAATTTAGAATTAATACCATATCCTTGTTTGCAGTATTCTTTTTGCCCTGTTCCCACACCTGCCAATATTTTCATCTTCATGGCTTCCTGCCTCCTCCATCTTCTTACCTCATCCTCCTTGCACCCAACCTGCCAGCTCTGTGACAAGTTACACCATCTTTTTTCTCAAGAAAATTTCAAAATGGAACATACACAGTTTGGGGGGAAAACAACAAAAACCATTTCAATGAGTTTCTAGTACATACTTACATTTGAAAGCTGGTGATAATGGGGAGACAGTGTGATCATAGGGAAGAGGCAGCTTAGCCAGAAAAGGTGCAAGGGAACTGAACTGTGTATACCTCAGCCTCTATTCTCTGAGTTTTCTTATTCTATGGATGTTAGATAAAATACCAGAATGAGGAGCACTTTGCATAACATAAGTAGCAATATGATCTTTGCTGTAGGTGCCAAAATAAGAGACTCAACTAGAGATGGCATGAAGAAAGGCCCTACAAAAAACAGGAGTCCAGTTCCATTCTGTAAACACTTTTGAGCACTGCTAAGTTGCATATTCTACACTGGGCACTAGAAATACAAAGATAAATAAAATATTGCCCTTCATTTAAAGGAGATTGTGATCTACAGGGAGATTCAGACACTTCAACATGTGATCACTGCATAATATACAAACTATGTTCAGAGAGAGGGAATCAGAAGTAAGAAACCTTTACTCATTTCAGAGCAGCCTCAGAAGGTAGAGTGGTCGAAAGGGTTAAAATTGATTCTGAAATGACATACTAATGTTATAAAAAATAGATTGATTGTATTATCACATAGCTACATAAAAATTCCACTTAAAAGGAGGTCACGGTGTTTCTGAGAAATTACTTAATTTCTGGCCTAATGGATCAAATGAAGATTTCAAAACACAAATGAAGCCAAAGAAGTACGACATTTAATTATTTTAATCACTCAAAATTGACGATGCACATAGATGTTTGTTCAGATCCTGAAATTTGACCAAAGCTTTTATGAATTGTTCAGGGCAGCATTTTTCAACCTCACTACTATTGACATTTTGGACTGGACAATTCTTTGTTGTGGGAGCTGTCTGGTATATTGTAAGATGTTAGCCTCTACGTACAATTCAAATAGCATCTGCCCCTGTTTCTCCCTCCCAGTTGGGATGAGTCAAAATGTCTCAAATTACTAAATGTCTCTTTGGGGACAAAATCATCCCATTAAAAACCACTAGTTTAGTATGTGTGGTGTAAATTAATACAATCATGTCTATTTTTTTGTCAAGACAGTCAGTTCCCATCTAAGGGTCTGTGTAATAATACAAACCCAGGGACTTGTCATCATTATTTTAATTAAGCCTTTTCTTCAACAATTTCCACTTGAGACCCAGTGACAGCCATGGCAGACATTCCTAACTTTTGCTTTTATTTATTCTTTTTTCTTCTCATTCACCTTGGAAAAATAACCCCTGATTTCTAGGTGGACATCCAGAATAAGACATTTTCTAATCTTGCCATTGAGCTAAGTAGAATTAGTGTGTACCATTTTCTAAAATGTCCTTCAAAAGGGGACACATGCCCTTCTTCTATCCCTTGTTTCTGCTGCTTCATGACAGTGTAACTGCTAGAGCTCCAGCAGCCATATTTGATTAGAAGGTGACCTTTAGAATTGAAGCCACATGTGTTGTGGCCATGGATAGAAAAAGCTGACACTGGTGGGACCTGACCATCCCTGAACTGCTATTCCCAGGCTACTATAGGAGATATGGTTCTTTTCATTGTCATTATGGGTCTCTGTTCCTTTCAGCTGAACCTGGCATTAGCCAATACAATTGCCTAAGGTGAACATTTATTATATTTGCAAAAGTCTCTGAGCCATTATCTTCCTCCCCTTAGAAAGTTTGATCAGCTCTTCCACGAAGGCCTTTACAGAACATCCATCTTATCACCTCCTCCTCTTTCACGGTACACAATGCAGATTTGTTACTTCAGTTATAACCCTCCACTGTCTTTCACTCTCTTATTTTACTCAGTCAGTTACACTAGAGACACTGTTGCCACCTGGTTACTAAAAGTTAATATCGCCTCACATCTATCAGACACACAAAATGGAATGATAATGCCTAATAATGGCAGAATTGCAAGGAAAAGTATATACTCATAAATTTTTGGTGAAATTGTGACATATTGCCATCTTTTAAAAAGCAATTTAACAATAGGCCATAAATTTAAAAATACATACACTCTTTCACCCAACTGCTTCTTCTAAGAAGTAAAATCAATATTAATGCAGGGTATATGCATGGAGATATTTATTGCCTTTTTTTTCACAGTGGAAAAAATGGAAAGAAGGAAATACCTCTCATAAAATGAAGGGCTGAATAAATTTGAGCTCCATCAACACATAGTTGGTATTTAAAACCATGGGACTGGATAAAATTGCCTAGGAAATGAATGAAGAAAAACAGATAAAAGATTCAAAAATTGAGTCCTGGAGCCCTGCAATAGGAAGGGGTCAGGAAGATGACGAGGATCCAGCCAAAGAAAGTGATGGGGAGAAAATTCAAACTGTAATTGAACAACAATAAAGTAATTTAAAAAAAAAAAAAAAAGAAAAGGAGCAGTGACCAGGGAGGGAGACAGGGAATGAGGAGAGTCGTTGACCAACAGCCAAGAGAGGGAAGCGTTTCAAGAAGGATGGAGTGATCAGTCAACTGTGCCAAATGCTGCCAAGAGGCTAAGTAAGGTGAAGACAAAGAAGGGAGCATTTGATGAGACAACATGGAAATCATTGGAGGCACTGGCAAAAGCAATATCCATGGACTGGGGGCAACAACAGCTTGATCGGAGAAGGCTCAAGATAGAATGGAATGTGAGGAAATGGAGATGCTGAGTGTACGCAGCTCAGGATTTTTGCTAAAAAGGAAAAAAGAGAATTGTGTCCATGGGTCTGTAGAAGGTATTCTGTTTTACATGCAAATCAATGCACTTGCATGCTTTAATGATACAGCATAAAGGGGAAATACATGATTTGAGAGAGGGGACAATGGCAGGGTCAAGTTCATCGAATAGGTAACCTCCTATAGATGTGAGCTTCAGACAGGAGCCAGCACAGTGCACCCCCTTTGGCCCAAGAGAAGGAAGAATAGACGGACACTGATGCAGGTACGATGGCACATTTGGTAATGGAATGGGAGGAAACTCTCTTCGATTGTTTTGGTCAACAACCAGCTAAAACCAGAAATGGCCAGCCTGTGTCACCCGTGCACAGACTCATGAGTGAGATACATGCTTATCAACTGAAAGTGTTAAGCAACTGCAAGTGAAAGGATGTGTTACTTGATGTTATGGTGGTAATAGGTAACTGAAGCAAGAATTGTTCCATATCAGTAGGTACAGAGCTGCCTCATTTTATAAAATGATTACATGCAGCATTACACTGTGTATGCCTTATTTTATGTATTTTACCTTCTCCCTACTACTGTTTACCTCAGTTGTTACTGTAAACAATGCTGCAAGGAGCATCTTTGTACATATATCTGTGCACACACCTGGATCTGTACAAAGAATTCCTAGAGGTGGGATTTCTGTATCAAAGTGTATGCGCAATGATAATTCTAATACATATTAGTAAAATGAACTCTGGAGAAAATATCAATTTACGTGATTGCCCAAAATTTATGAGTGCCTAGTCCCATGTATCTTCATGTTATGACTTTTTTCTTTTGCCAATATGGTAGGTTAAAAAATTGTAAATCACTGTAAGTGTCATTTTCATCCTTCTTACTGGGCAGTCCTAAAATGACCCCACCATCCCTCCTGGTTTCCACTTACTCTGAACAGCACCTGCTTCACAGTCGTCAGCCCTGCCTCCAGAAGCACAGAGACGTCCTCGCCTCACGCCGTCTTCCCAGTGGTTCTGCTTGGTTCATGTTCTCCTTTTGTTGGTAGGTTCTCCACTAAGTGCAGTAAGTTATGACGAATCTAACATAAGAAAAACAGGGAAAATAGTCCACATATTTTTAGAGAAATCAGTTATGTTTAAGATCGTTCATTATAAATTAGAATGTTGAAGGATAGTGGAAGAGACTAAAAAGGAAGAAAGAAACTAAAAAGAGAGATGATGGGATAAATAAGATTTCCTGAAGTCCCTTTGACTTTTACCATATTTCTTAATTTTGACTTCTCAGGAAATTTGTATGTTAAATGCAATGTACTTTAAAATACTTCGGCATAGACAGTGTAACAAACTTGTGAACATTTGGTAGTTTTCGCCTTAGTGCTGGTCAGCTGCCCCAAGAGGATCCATATCCTCAGAAGTCCAAAGTAATGTGGGAAGTACTAACAAGTATACAAGGAGATGTAGGTGCATGTACTGGGGGAATATAATTCTTGGAGGTAGCGTTTGGGCCCTTTTATATCTGCCCAATCCCCATACTATTGTATCAGAATATTATATCTTCAGAATATTTACATAAGGAGTTGATGTGCCTTATAATTTTAAACAGTAAAACAAAGAGGGAAAAGTTTATTTATGGGTAAGCAATAGTAATTTGACCTTAACCCAAGGCTAAACACATTGGAAGCATTTCTAATTTTGCTATATAGATTCTCAGCTTTATTACTTTGTACTCAAAGGGCAATTATCTTAGATAGTGGTTTCTGATATTTAAGCATTTTCCTTTTGTGCATCTAACAGGATTGCATTTGGAATAATAGCCCTCTCTGAAGTCAATGGGTCTGTGGAATAAAGAGCATGGATAACTGAAGAGAATGGTGGAGTCCCACTAAGGACAAAGTAGTGATGCCTAATGCAGCCTTTTATCTTCTCCATTAAATGGTTATGCAAATAAGTGGTTCAAGCGAGACAACCTTCTTGAAACGGACATGATTTCCTGGAGGGCTGGAGAAAGCATAATGTCTTTAAGCTCTGAGTCGAACCCCTTAAATAAAGCACTAAATTGAAAAGATATATTTAAATTCAGCTGTTCATTGTCTTTTCAATTCTATCACTTTCCACTTAATGTATTTTTTTTCTCTCACACATAATAAGGCTTAGTTATGAGCAAAAGAGACTGGCAGGAAAGACAACTCAGCCATTCAGGGTTTCTAATGGTCTCATCAGATAATCACCAAACATTGGTGCCATTCAGAGAGCACAGTCTGTGGGGGGGTAAAACCGTGATGACAGGGCCACGGGCTCCGTGGCTGGGCCCGGGCTGGGATTCTGCCATAATCTTTTCAAACAATTCACTCAAACAATTGTTTTCTTCTTCCCCAGATCAACCAATTATTTGATTGAACTAGGAAACAAGTGGTTGTTTTGACTCCAGGCTCTGGCTCAACAGTAAATTGAAGTTTGCATTTCACCATAGTTCGGTTCAACCCTCTGCTAGGTTGACATTCAGTTTGAGGCACAAAGCAGCCACAATTTATGTTCTGAAGTCAGGAAATCATTGTCAGCGTGTGTTGGCTTTAGAAATAAGCCAGACGTGAAAAATAGTGTCTGCTGCACCCTTTTCTTTATGAATTCCAAGCGGCCAGTATTCTTTCCTTGTTTTTCTTTGACCATTGTTTTTAAGGCTTGTTTGTTTATTTTTTATTTTTAACTGTTATGATAAGTTATCCTCAGAGTAGTTGATTCTGGTCAATTTGTTTTTGTTCACAGTCACCAGGTGTGTTTCCAAGAGCACCTGTGCCATTTTGGGGCTTCTGTACCTGAGTGATCCTTCTCCTTACCTTTCCCATTCTTGCCTCTTCATCTGTCAAGGGACTAAAGTCTCTAATGACGCTGGGCCCATGGAAAGATGTGAGCAAGTATTCAGCTGGGGGACCTGGGCTTGCCCCAGATTCCCATAATGTTGCATGCCACCTCCCACCCCCCACCCCCACACTGTTTTCTATCACAAAAGAATTACAAGTGTGTAAAGCTACCCAAATATCTAGGAGAGGGTTGGCAAACAGGTGTCATTTGTCACATCAATTCAGATTGGTTGATTGATGACAGTGGCTTGGCTAGCTATGTCCAGGCTTAGTGGGAAGAGAATGGTTGACAAGTGATGGGGAGCGTGTATGAGGAGCACGGCTAGTATTCGCCCTCCATCCCAGTCCTAAGGTGTTGTTCAGGCTCTATTCACTGGATGAGTAAGTACATCCAGGGGCAGTAAAAACAAGATACCTACTTTATGGGTTCATTGGCACTCAGCACTCACATGAGGCTCTTCCTTTCCTCACTCTCAGAGCAAAGAGGAAACCACTTGAGGTGATTTACATCGTCTCCGCGACCCGGGAAAGCTACCCTAAGCAAACCCAATGACAAGGGGTCTGTAATGAACTGACCAAGTCAGAGCGACGAACTGGAGAAGACGTTCAAGGTTCCTCTTCACTTTATTTAACGGTTTCTATGTTGCGCTAAACACGTGGGAGACGGCAAGGCTAGGGAGTCTTCACGATGGTGAAAAGCGGAGAGCCCCATCCCGGCCTCTTGTAGCTGGCAGTCCCCTGGCTCTGTCCTTTGTATTGTACTTGAGTCCAGGAGCTGCGCATCCTGGAAAACACTACTGTCCCCGGAACGGTCTCCAGCGTCCTCTACAGACTGTCGTTCTTCCTTTGAGAAGAATGCGTCTTCCAAATAAGGACGCCTATGAGTTCATTTAGCGTACTTAGGTTCGGGTGCTACTTTTTAGTGTCCGTGTTTTGTTATGATACATTACGGCTGGGATCATGAGTGATCTCATATCTCTGAGTTATCTGCCTTTAAGTATTGTTCCCTCCAAACGTTTTGTTTCATTTTGGTTAGTTTTAGTCCACGGTTCATCTTTTTGTTCATTCTCTCTCCTCAGGCCCCACCCCTACCCCCACTCCTCACCCTTACTTTCTCTCCCTGCCATTTCTTGTAAAAAAAAAAAAAGCATCTTTCATTGTGATGATCCCTGTAAGTAGCACAAGAACAAAGATCACTCCCCCTTGCTGTGAGTTTCACATCCTCTTTGGCTGTGAGTCTGAAGAGCTGGGTAGCTACTCTCTCTTTGCCAGTAGAGTGAGGTGTGGTGGCAAGAGTGCCTGCAGGAGACCCAGTGCCCCACATAGCAAGTATGTCATTAGGGCCAAGTCAACTGCTCTCTATTTCTACATCTACAGGGGCTGGCAGAAGTAAGGCTTGCTTGACTGTGGCTGGTAGGGTACCTGAATGTCTCGCACAAGAGGGACAGCAATTTGAACATTTCACCTAAAATGTCATATGGTGTGCTTGAGTGTGATCATGTTATGTTACAGAATTACATGCTTGTGATTTTGTAATAAAAGATTTTGTAATAAAAAGGGATCATTACTTGTGCCGGACCCTGTGCAAAAAGAGAGTAATTCTCCCTGCCCTATCTACTTTGCGGTTTCAAATAAAGACTTTTATTTGAAAGTCTTTATTTGGCTGATGAAGTCTCCTTGTAAATTATAAATTGCTATATAAATGTATTATCATGACTATCCCTTTGCATATCTGGTCACCCCACTGTAAGGAGCTAATTATACCGCAGAAGGACCTGATTGTCCCTTGTGGCACCTCACCAAAGAATGACAGATTCTAGGCAATGCCTATCCCAAAACATTCTCACTTATCTGGGATCCTCTTTATGCTCCCAAGAATGCTGCCTGATTTCCTGACACTAACCATAGCACAGCCACGTTCAAGAGGAAGAACGACTGGGGCACCCTTAGCAGTCAGGGAAACAACACCACTGTCATCAGTATGCCTCCCGTGTTAATCAGAGACTTTTATCTTTGCTATCCATAAACTTCCTTAGGTGCAGGTCAGAAATCTCCAGATCCTTTCTAGCCCACTATAGATAAAACTGTATAAGGGAAAAAAGTGCTTCCAGTGTGGAGATTTCTGTTTTGACAGTCTTGTATTCGTATCTCAGCTCAAACATCTTCAGTGATGCATCTGTTTCCCAACTGGATCTAAAACACAATTGGTGCTCTATTTTAACAAAATGATAAATTGCATCTAATCTGTGCTATGCTGCTTGGGAGCAGTTCCCTTAAAATCTTCTCCATGGTTCTATTTAAAAAATAATTTTCATTGAAAAGGCAATGAATATTAATGTGGGGTTTCAGGACATAACATCTAACTAAAATCTCAAATATCATACACTGTAATCAATTCATATTTTCAATACAGAAGTTTCTCACCAACTCTGGAAATTTGGTTTCTGAAAATCCCCAAGGTAGAAGAACTCATAGTTGAGCACTAAAAGATTGTACAGAAAAAAGAAAAAAAATAGCACTAGCAAAGCTAGGGTTCATTACAAACCTTACAAGGTTCTTACAAATACATTGTTTTCAATTTCAATGAAACAATAAAGGCAGCATGCTCCATAAAGACAGAATCAATGAGATGATAAAATTTGAAATTTGTGATGTATGTAGAGTATTTGACTTCTCTCTCCAAAGGGCATTTATCTCAGGTAGGGACAAAAATATTGCTGAACAGGAGGAGGGTCAGCACTTACCATAGGCTTGGCCATGGGAGGTGGGGACAGGATGGAAGGCAAGCTGTTTTTTTTACCTCCAACCACGCTGCATGAGATCAGGGAATGAATACCAAAATGGCACCCCGAAGTGCTAAAGGGAAACCAGGGAAGTGTGTCTCAGGTACATCAATCAGTTTCATGGGGCTGTGGGTTGGGGAACAAGGGTGTAGATCCCAGTAAGGAGCTGAAGAGGGAGGAAAGAAGGAAGAACAGTAACAGGTCAGAGCAGAAAAGTTAGAGATAGGCATTAACTCCTGCACCAGTTTTGCACAGTCCAGGTATACTAGTATGTGGAAATGGTCCATCTAAAGACATAAGAAAGAATGAGCAGTTATGCTTTATTATTATTCCAATTATTCCCAATAAGCAGGACTTACAATTTAGATATGTGTACTGGAATTTTTCATAAGAACTTGAAGCTGAGAACAATTACTAGTACATTTTCAAAATATCTATATTCACATGTGGAATTTTCCCCATGTTTCATTTAATATGTCCTCCCATCTGGTAAAAGACAAAGTGATTCAAAGGATTCATTCATTAGAAAGAAACTAAAATTTAGAATTGATTTTAAACCTTCCATAAGGCTGTTATTTCTGAAGAAAAAGATATTTCTCTTGACAGCCTTTGTAATTTTTATTTCAATCATTACATGAATTATCAAAACTCTTTCTGATCTAAATCTTGGTATTTGGAGATGCCCAAATTCTTGTGCTGTATTCTTGAATGTATTTGACTGGAATCCCAGGAGGTGTATGACCACATCCTTGAATTTCCTCATTGCTCTAACCACTTACCTATTCTGCTTGTGCAGTATTGGACAAAATGTGTAAAGCAAATGTATTAGTTTCCTATGGTGGCTGTAACAAATTGCCACCATTTTAGTGGCTTAAAACAGCAAAACATTAATATCTTACATTTGTGGAAATCCTAAGTCCAACATGGGTCTAAATGGGCTAACACAAAGGTGTTTTCCTTTTTAGAGGCTCTAGGGACAAATCTGTTTCCTTACCTTTTCCAGCTTCTGAAGGCTGCCTGCATTCTTTGGCTCATGGCTCCCTTCAATCTTCAAAGCCAGCAATGGAAGGTCGAGTCCTCACCCACATCACTTTAACACTAACTCTTTGGCCTTCATCCTTCAAATTCAGAAAACCTTGTGATCACACTAGGTCCACCCAGGTAACCCAGAATAGTCTCCCTATTTTAAGGTTAGCTGATTAGCAAATTTAATTCTATATGCAAATTCAGTTCCCCTGTGCCATGTAAGATAACATATTTACAGGTTCCAGGGACTGGAGTGTAGACATCTTTGGGGGGCATTATTCTGCCTTGCATGTCAGGTTTGTTGAAGAGAGGGGACTGTCACTAGGATCTGGTTCTATGTGCATCATTTAATAAAGTTATTCAGAGAAATTGTGTATTGGAGTAGTTCTAATAAATTTACTAATAGAGGAACTAGAAACTTCTTTATATTATTAAAATTACATTGAATATGAAGAGAGACCAGAATTGGTTAAAATGGTACATGTAGAGTCATTATTCCCGTCATCCAAATGTTAGTGTGATATCCACACTGCTCTTAGACCTCCTGCAAAGATATGAAACCAGTTGCAAAAAAGGTATGATTTGGGCTGTTCCATTGTGAAGTGTTAATGTCCCAGGCGGGCATGACTCTTGAGGAAGGGGTACAGCCTACAGGGCAGCAGTTTCTGACAACGGACCAAAGCGTCCCGCTAACAGTCTGTTCTTGCTGTGTGTCCTTTAATCAGCTGTTGCTTTGTAGATACCATCACATACTTCAGGTATTCTGCACCTCTAACCACCCAATAACAAAACTAACACTTCTCTCTAGTCACATATTATAAGTTCTTTCCAGAAATCTTTTTCCATTCTCACTTCTCCTGCTGTTGTACTATACAGCATTTCTTTAATAAATAGCCTCAATATTTTTGATGCCTCTTCAAGTTTTTATGCGACTATATTCATACCTGCCACTTAATAACC
>VMDR010011384.1:0-28578 GCA_007922815.1 Macrotus californicus | reverse complement strand
GACTCGTGTACCTGGCTGCCCACAGTGAGTCCCCTCCTCACCTAATGGGCCAGGACCCACCCAGCTTTCTGTGTGATGCTACACTCTGTGCCACAGGTCCTGTGAGTGTCCACTGCCACTGTCCACAGATGGGCAGCGAAGGCTTGGGGCTTGACAAAGTCACCCAGGACCCATATGTGGTATTTGGTGATGCTGTGATTTGGATCCAGGTCACAGGGGTGTGGGTCAGGAACAGGCAGGTGGGGGCAACTGACAGCAGAGGGAAGGCTTGTCCCATTCCATCCTGAGAGGCCCACTGCTCACCACGTCCATCCCTGTCAGTTGCTCTGCCACCAGCCTTGGAGGGAAGGTCACGATGTTCTGCTTCTCCTCCCTTATAAGGGGTTAGTGGTCACAGCCCCTGGGTTGTGAGGTCCTGGGGATGGAGCTGGTGGTCCAGCTGGCTCCAGCTCATGAGCTGGCCCTAGCTCATGAGCTGGCCCTGAGACTAGAGGTGAGGTTGGTGCCTTCCTCAGGTCTGGAGGGGCCAATGGAGGCACCACTGGCTCCAGCACTAGCACAGCTGGGGCGGCCCTGGGGCAGGCCCTTCCAGTGGCTCTGCAGTGCTCTGAAGCTCTGGAGGTGGATCTGGAGCAGGGTAAAGAGACAGGTTCACGCACATGCCTGACTTTCCCATGCCTTTCCAGAGACAGGAAAGGAGCCACTGCGTCTGAGGAAACTCTGGCTCTTGTGTCCCCTGCCTTATCCCCAACCCCCTGATCACCTTCCAGCTGGGTCTCACTGGACACTGAATGCTGCACCTCTAGCCAAAGAGTCTGAACATAGCACACCCAGTTTTGCAGCAGGGAAGCTGACCTCCACAAAGACCTGCTTCAGAATGAACCAGGGATAAATCAGGGGTGGCTGAAATATTGTGTCTGTTCCGGCCAGGTTCCCGACACAGAAGCAATGGCCCCAGAAGGAGGCAGTTGGGCAGCAGAGTCAGATTCCTAGCTTTTCCTTCCACACACCCTCCCATGGCACCCTTGTTTGTACCTGGGCCTAGATGCCGGCCCCTGCTCATCCAGGGGACAGCCTCATGCCACCCCTGACCCCTGTGGTTATCTTGGGAACAGCAGGCCTGGTTATCCAGCAGGTGGAACACAGAGTGTGTGTGGTCTCTTTTTCCCACTGACAGGTCTCCCAAAGGTCCTGTATCCGGCCCACCCCAGCCCTCCATGCACCTGGGCACCGGGACTGAGGACTGAGACACACCTGTGAGCAGGGCTGTGGAGAAAAGCAGGCAGAGTGGGAGGGGGTCTGTGGTGGGGAAGGGACTCTAGGGGACCACTCATCCCAGCCTCCCCACCTGTTCTAGGGACCCTGGGACCCCATCCACAATTCTCTTTGACTTCTGGAGTGGAAGCCACCAGACTTCAGCCCCCTCTTAAGAATCAGCAAAAACATATGGTCAGGGTTCTGCCAGGCCCTGTCCACACACAGCCCCCATCCTGCAGACACAGGACATCTTGCTTCTGGGGCCACACAACACTCACTTTTTATCTGATCTTGTGGTGTGTCACCCTGGTCATTATATGGGAATGTGTCTTCAGTTGTACAGAAGACACTGAGGGCATGAGATCCGGTGGATGATGGACAGGACCTGAGAATGATGTGACTGTCTGACTCTCCTTCCAGGACTGAGGCTTAGACATTGTGTCTGCTTCATTCACTGAGTAATGCCAAGTGTCTCCAAAAGTGTCTGCTGGTGGTGAGAGCTTAGTTCACCTTGTTGAGGACGCCAACTCCATCCAGAGCCATCTCCCATGTGTGAGTGGGCCTGGCGCCCCCTCCACTGCCCAGAGAACCCTAATCTGGTGACACTAGGGTGCAGGACAAGAAGCATCTAGGTGGATTCTCAAACTGCCTGACAGGTTGTTTTCCACGTGCCTTTCCAAACTCAGAAATGCCACAGGCCACTGATGGGCGAGGCTGGTGACATTTCATGGAGGTGAGAGAAGTAAGTGCCCTGAACAACCACAGCGCATCAGCAGCCCTTTCTGCAGAACCAGGCAGCTGCTAAGACCTGCCAAGGCTCATCTCCAAAGTGGTCACTACAAAACCTGTGAGGTTCATCCTCTAGCACCCCACCTTTCAGAGGAGCACACTAAGGCTCAGACAGACATGGTAACGTTTTCAAGACACACAGCCAGCAGTGGGCAGAGTCACCACTGTGCCAAAGAGGGGGCGTGGGTGCACCCAGTGAGCAGCTGGTCTAGGAACCAGTGGGCTCTGGAGAAGGCCGGGTGGATGGACATGAAGGTGGAGGTGTGGTGGGTGTTTCCGCCCAGGAAACCGGTACCACAGATGCTGTGACCTTTCTCCAGTGTGCCCTCCTATAGGGCCCACATGCTGCAGGCCTCCTGTAGGTCAGGTGTTAACTCGGGTGCACACTGAGTGGGACAAAGGAGGGACACGCAGTCAGCGGCATCACCAGGAATCACCAGGAGGACTCAGGTCTGTCTCAAGCTCACCCAGGAACTCCTAGGTGCTCAGGGACATGAAAAGAGGAGACACAGAAGTGCCCTCACCAAACGTCTGTAGGTTTTAAACTACCATTCAGGTTTGGTGGGCGGAGCATGTGTTCAGTTGCACTTTCTAGGCATTTTGAGCAGAAGAACGTCAGACCTCCTTGTATCGAGTCTGTGTTAAGAGGGTGGTCCCCACGAGTCCTCGATAGACATCCCCATTATAGAGCTGAGAACACAGAGGCTTTGGGATGTCGAATGGCTGCTCAGTGTCAGGCAGGTCAGAACTGAAAACGGTCCTGCGGGACACTCCCTCCAGCTCTGAGACTTGTGATGTGGATGCAGACTGTCTGGGGAACCTGGAATCTCCCCAGTTTAGACACAGTGTCCAGGACAGACACGGCCCGTGAAACGCATGGACTTCAAACCGACACTTATTTCTCCTCCGTTGACTTGAAAGGGTGTGTGAGACCCTCACTACGAAGATCCCAGATCCACAAAGGGGCAAATGCCTGGAGCCTCCAGACTGGAGAGAGCGATCACAGGCAGGCACCTGAGCAGCAGACTCGGGAAGGAGCCAATCCCCGTGGCAGGTGAAAAGCTGAGAGGTGACTCGAATACCCGGGAGGGGATTACAAGTCAAGGAATGCTGGGACTGCCTCGGACAACTTGTCATCAGATGGGTCAGAGCAGAAAGGAGTGAGGAGTCCCCGGGCCAGACAGGGAGCAAGGCAGCCGCTCTCCTGAGAAACTGCTGTCGGCACTGTCCCTGCTACAGCCTTTCCCATCTGGAATCTGCCTGCAGCTGTTAAATGTCACATGTGCGTGTCCTTCCACCAGCAGTCCCTTCCCTGGCCACGCATCTCCACCTGGGACAGTAGATGTCAGGGTGAACCGCATCCCCAAATCCCAGGACTTTGTAGCCATGGAACTCACTGCACGCCTGTGTTTGGACTTAGGGTCTTTACGGAGGAGTGGAGTCTGAGTTCACTGGGTGGGACCTGACGCAGTGTGACTGGTGTCCTCTGAAGAGGTGGAGCGCAGAGGGGAGTCCCTGTGACACAGAGACAGATGGCTGCCATCTACAAGGCAAGGAGAGACCCGTCTGGGGAAGGCAGCCCAGACCACACGCTCACGGGGAAAGGAACGTGTGCTGTTTATGCCTCCTGACGGGGCCGGGTGGCGGCAGCCCGAGCACACTGCCACCGTCCCCTCGGACACACTTAAGAGTTTCCGGTGGCGGCCGCGCTGCTGAAATGGCGCCTGACTTGAGTTACATCGAGGCCCAGCAGCACAGAAAGGCTGCGTGGCTGGGGCCAGCGTCCTCCCTTTGAAACAGTAAGAGCACAAGTGAGGCCACAGCGCCTGACTGGCAAGGCCTTGTGCTGTGTTCTGTGCGGGAGAAGCAGCAGAGAAACACGCAGAAGAGCTTCATCCCCCTCCCCTCGTCTGCGTAGAGGCCATGATGATACCTGTGAGGACGTGCAGATTCGGAGACAGTCTGCAAGGACAGCGGAGCTGGGTGCTCCCAGGATCCCCGGGCCGGGCAGTTCAGACGACAAACCGCCAAATGCAGATGTGCGGGTGCTCCGCTGTGCGGTGAACAACATACTTTTTTCTCTAATATTCCTACAAATGCGTGAGGAGTGTCTCTACCCCAGTGGCTGCTGGGAGGAGTGAAGGTCCAGGGTGCATGTGCATGGGACTCTGGGACACTCCAGTGGGGAGGCTCTGCAGGGCCCCAGGGGAGTCCCCAGCTTTGAGTCTGGATTCTTGGCCCTGCGGGCTCATCCCGGGTCCTGGAGGCAGAGACCCCTCTGGACCAGCTCTCACCTCAGACCAGCGCTGGGTGCTGTTGTTGGCCCGCTGCACCTGCCCCTTGGCCCAGCAGGTGGAGTAGCTGGGCCCGTGGTCCAGCACCTCCACGATGTCCTTGTTGGAACTCTGCAAAGATAGAGCTGGGCACTGAGCTCTTCTGGTACACCCAGGAGGGTCCCCCAGTCTGTGGTCCTGTGAAGTGGCAGACCTAGCAAAGCAGTACACAGTCCCTCAGGGCTCAGTGCAGATGTCCCCTGAGCCCTGCTGAAATGACAGCACAACTGAATCATGGCCAGGGGAAACAGACACTTTCTTTTGAAAACAGTAACACTCTCCTTTACCAAAGGTAAACTAAGCCTTTCACTGGTCTGAAAGCTTTTCATGTTTCGGCCTTTTCTCCTTTTTTCTGCTGGTTTTGATGGCCCATAACCTTAACCTTCAGAAAGAAATGAGGGTAAACAACCTAGCAAGAGCCGGGTGCACCCGCAGCAGACCTGGGGAGAGTTAGCTGGCAGGGAGGCCTGGGGGACTCACCACCACCCCACATTTGTCCCATCCTGACAGGGGACAGGAGTGCCTTGCTGGCTCTTGTCTCTGTGAAGCTCCCATACATAAGCATCTGGGCTGATTCTTTAAAAGAAATTCTCTCTCTCTCTCTCTCTCTCTCTCTCTCTCTCTCTCGTTTCTCATTGTTCCTCTGGAGAACCCTGAGTAGTTCAGATGGCATTAAGAAGGCAGGAACTGAAACATTAAAATCTTTCTTGAATTCATAACCCAACCAGATCAGCTGTGTCCTCAATGAGGAAAAAGGGGCCCTGAATCTCCAGTGTTCAGAATGAGGCCAGTGGCCCAGAAAGTTCTCTGCCCCCCTCTCTGACAAGAAAACCAGAGCCATGAACTGTGTGAATAGAAATAAGGCAAAGGGAAATTAGGGACCTGGAAATGTGCAGAGCCCTGGCCTCTCTCACCTGCTTCTCCCACCTGGAATCCCCTGACTCCTCCCACTCTGAAAGCACCTGGAAGAACATAGGACCCAGGCAGAGCTGGCCTGATGCCCAGGCCCAGCTCCACACACCCCACTCCCAGCCTGACCCCAGTGGCTTGGTAGTTCGCCCAGCCCCGTGTTCTTGCTGACCTCCTGAGAGTCACCTAACATTATGTGAGAGCATCAGACCCCCTTTACTGTGACTGAGACCTAGGTCACTGAAGGAGTCCCTCCCTGCCCCTCAGATCTGCTCAGGTAAAATGAAGGACAGATGACCCTCCAGCAGTCTCTGGCAGCCGTCCTCTCATCCCTGCCTCCCTGCAGGTGGCCCTCAGCCACAGGCAGGTCCTGCCTCCTTTTTACCAGCACAGCCTCTGTTTCTGCCCTGGCCATGGGGCCCAAAGAGCAAGGCCCCAAGCCCAATTCCTCACGTGTACGGGCATCTTCAGATGAGCTGAGAGTTAGGGGTGGCTTCTCCTGCCGTGTTAAGTGCCTGGTCCCAGCCTGGCCAGAGGGATTACCTGAAGTCACCAGGGGTCTCAGAGGGTCTGGGGCCTCAGTGTGATTAGGGGGTGGGGGAAATGGATCCACTAGTGCAGGGCCTGGCTGGGGCTCCTCTAGAAATCCAAGCACCCCAGGGGCAGGAGCGCTGACACTGATGTTAGAAAGCCAGGTCGCAGTGGCACAGAAGCCGCCGTAGTCAGTGATGACAGAAGAGATACGGTCTACAAGTATGTGTATTATTATTGGTTTTCAATGTGGATAGAACCGGGCATTCCTGGAAGAGTTATATTTAAAATTTTGTTTATACATTGCTGGATTTGCATTGGCCAATACTTTTATATGAATTTTCTCCATGTTCACAAAGGATATTGACTTATAGTATTTTCATGGGGTAGCATTTTCTGGCTATGACTTCAGGTTCTACCTTTTAAAGTAACTTGGCTACTCTAGGGGCTACTCTAAGTCCCCCGAATTTCCACATAGTTTAGCTTCAGCTTACAACTTTCTTTATGATCTTCCACAAGGAAATCTCAGGCCCTGAAAGCTACACTGGTCCTTCCTGCTCTGTATTTTAGGGAAAAACATTACCAATCGCACATAAACGTTTCAGAACACAGAGGAGGGAGTAACACTTTCTACCTCATTCTTTGAGGACAATAACCTGAAATCCAAGAACCAACTGGAGGACTCACACTCCCTGCCTTCAAGTCTCCCTGTGAAGCTACGGAAATCAGAGTGTGCGCCTGGCAGGAAGGCAGACGCTCCATCCCCATCGTGGGTGGGTGGGATGGAAGAGAAACTCTAAGGAATAACCCCTTAGTCTCCAGTCAAGGGATTTCAAATACAGGTTCCAGGGCAACGTAAAGGGAAGGAGTAAGGCTGTTTCCAACAAGTCATGCTGGGACTTTGGCTAACTATATGTGACCCCCAAGGATTTAACAGATTTGCAAAAAAAATTCTTGTATGAAGACTATATAAAAAACCATCAAAACTCAATAATAAGGAAAAAAACCCAATTTTGAAATACAGAAGAGATATGAAGAAACTCTTAACCAACTACTATAACTGGATGGACAAATAGCGCAGAGAAGATGCTCAGGTCATTTGACATTAGGGAACGTAAATTAAAACCACACCAGTTTACCACTGCACACCCACTAGAATGGCCACTACGAAAATGATGACTAATACCAGTGTTTAAATGTGGAAGACTTGGGAGTCTCACACATTCCTAGTGAGAATGTAAATTACTCGACATTGGCGTAATTGATAGGCAAACCATCATCTATCAATGTTTTTTAATGAGTTTGGAAAACCTTTATGAGTCTGGACTCATTAGCAAAAAGAAGTGAGGAAATTCTAATAAATAAAGTCACAAATGAAAGTGGAGAAGTGATAAAGGAGAGCAATAAAATCAAATCAGTAATCAAAAAGCTGCCAACAAACAAAATCTTGGATAGACTGTCTTCGCAGGTGAACTCCATCAAACATTAAAAGCAGAATTAACACCTGTCCTTCTCCAGTGATTCCAAGAATTCAAGAGGAGGAGGGACCTTAAGCTCATTTTATGAGGCTGCCATTATCCTGATTGCAAAATCAGACAAAGACATCACAAAAAAATATATAGGTCAATATCCTTGATGAACATAGATGCAAAAATCCTCAGCAAAATATCAGGAAGACAAATATGGCAATACGTGATAAAGATCACATGGAATGATCAAAGTGGATTTAATCCTGGTATGCAAGTTTGGTTCCGTATGCACAAACCAATTAAGAGGAAATACCATGTAAAACAAATAAAGGATAAAAAGCATAAATCATGTCAATAGGTGCAGAAAAAGCGTTTGACAAACTCCAGAGTCCATTGATGATAAAGAAAGTGGGATTAAAGGAAACGTGCCTCCACAAAATATTAGCCATGGATGACGAAACCACAGCTAACTTCGTACTCACTGGGGAAAAGCTGAATGTGTTTCTCCTTGTGGTCAGAAACAAGACAAGACTGTCTTCTTTCACCACTTTTGTTCAGCACCGTACTGCAGGTCCTACTAACAGGATTTAGGGAAGAAAAGAAAGCCATGTAAATAAGAATGGAAGAAGTAAACTCCCATTATTGCAGATGGCATAATACTTTATATACAGAACTCTAAAGATTCCTCCAAAACAGCACCAAAACCAAGAATTGAGATCAGTAAAGTAGCAGGATACAAAATTAATATTCAGAAATCAGTTGCATTTCTACCTACTAGTAAAAAATCACTATCAGGACATTAGAAAACAATGCTGTTTCTAATTACATTAAAAAATAAAATAAAATAGCTAGAAATAAATTTGACCAGGGAAGTAAAAGGCCTGTACTCAGAAAATTATAAGACACTGAAGAAAGAAAAGGAAGAAGATATCATTAAATGGGAACTTTTATTATGTTTATGAATAGGCAGAATTAAGATTGTTAAAATCTCCATTCTTCCCAGAGCAATCTCTAGATTCAAAGCAATCTGTATCAGAACAAATGGCATTTTCACAGAACTAGGACAAATAATCTTAAACTTTATATGCAACCACAAAAGGCCCCAAATAGCCACAGCAACCTCGAGAAAGAAGAACCAAATTGGAGGTGTTAAGTCACTGACCTCAAACTATGCTACAAAGCCATAGGATTCAAAACAGCATGGTACTGACATAAAAGCAGACACATAGATGAATGGAACATAATGAAGAGACCAGAAATAAACCCAGGCTTTTCTGGTCAATTAATACATGAAAAAAGAAAGGAGGAACATAGAATGAGGTAAAGAGATGCTAGTCAATGAATGGTTTTCAGAAAACTGGACAGATACATACAAAAAATGAATCTAGACTACTTCTTACACCATGTACAAGGAGAGAGTCAAGATGCATTACAGGCTTAAATGCGAGACTTGACACCATAAAAATCCTGGAAGATAACATATGGAATGGGAGAAGGTATTTGCTAATGATAAATCTAATAAGGGGTTAATATCCAAAATGTATGAAGAATCCATACAACTCAACACTAGGAAAACAAACAATCCAATTAAAAAATGAACAGTGGACCTGAATAAACACTCCAAAGAGCAGTACATCCTGACAGCCAGTAGAAATACGACGATGCTCAATGTTGCTAATGATCAGAGAAATGCAGATTATAACCACAGTGAGAGAGCACCACACACCGGTCAGAATGCCTGTCATCAATAAACCAACAAACCAGCATTGGTGAGGATGTGGAGACAAGGGAACCCTCGTGTCCTGTTGGTGAGACTGCAGTTGGTGCAGCCACTATGAAAAACAGTATGCAATTTCCTCGAAAAATTAAAAACCGCACCACCTCATAACCCAGCAATTCCATTTCTGGTTATATACGCCTGAAAAAAACCAAAATCAAAAATTGGCAAGACCTGTACACCCCTGCGTTCACTGCAGCTTTATTCACCACAGTTGAGAAGCTGAAGCAACCCAAGTGCCTGTCAACAAGCAAGTGGATAAAGCAGAAGTGGCATGTGTATACAATGGAATATCACGCAGCCTTAAAAAAGAACAAAATCTTACCATTTGTGAAAACCTGGGTGGACCTAGAGGGTATGATGCTAAGTGAGGTAAGTCATGCAGAGAAAAACAAATGTCACATGATTTCACTTCTTTGTGAAAGTTAAAGAACAAAAGAAGTGAACAAACAAAACAGAAACATATTAATAGGTATGGAGAACAGAATGAAGGGTGACGGAGGGGAAGGGAGATGGGTGGCTGAGTGAACAAGTGGAGAAATTAAGAAGTACAAATTGGCCCTGGCTGGTGTGGCTCAGTGGATTGAGCACCTGACCACGAACCAAAGGGTGGCTTGTTTGATTCCCAGTCAGGGCACATACCTAGGTTGTTGTTTTGATCCCCAGTCTGGTCCCAAACGATCCCCACTCCAGGGCTCTATGGGAGGCAACCAACTGATGTTTCTCTTGCATTGATGTTTCTCTCTCTCCCTACCTTTCTTTTTAGAAACAATAATAAAAAAAAATGTCCTCGGGTGAGGATTTCTTTAATCATATTTTATCCATTATGCTATTACACTTCTCCGAATTTTTGACCCTTGGCCCCTTCCACCCAGCACCCCCCACCCCTCAGGCCATCCCAACAACATTGTTCATGTCCATGGGTCACATGTACAAGTCTTTGGCTACTCCATTTCCTACACTGTACTTTACATCCCCATGGCTATTCTGTAACTACCTATTGGTACTTCTTAATCCCCTTACCTCATCACTCACTCCCCCCGCACCCCACTCCTTTCTGGCAACCATCAAAATGCTTACCGTGTCTGTGATTCTGTCTCTGTTCTTCTTGTTTGCTTAGTTTGGTTTGTGGGTTCAATTGTTGATAGAGATGTATTTACTTGCATTTTATTGTTCATAGTTTTGATCTTTCTCTTTTTCTTAAAGAAGTCCCTTTAACATTTCATATAATAATGGTTTGATGATGATGGACTTCTTTAGTTTTTCTCTTGTCTGGGAAGTTGTTTATCTGCCCTTTGATTTTAAATGATATCTTCGTTGGGTAGAGCAATCTTGGCTGTAGGTCTGTGCTTTTCATGACTTTGAATATTTCTTGCCCATCCCTTCTAGCCTGAAAAGTTTCTTTTCAGAAATCAGCTGACAGTCTATGGGAATTTGCTGTAGGTAACTACCTGCTTTGCTCTTGCTGCTCATAAGATTTTCTCTTTATCTTTAACCTTTGGCATTTTAATTATGACGTGACTTAGAGTGGGCCTCTTTGCATCCCTAATAGCATGAGACTCTCTGCACTTCCTGGACTTGCATGTCTATTTCCTTCACCAAATTAAAGAAGTTTTCTTTCATTATTGTTTGAAATCAGTTTCCAGTTTCTTGCTCTTTCTCTTCTCCTTCAGGCACCACTGTGATGTCAATGTGACAACACTTGAAGTGTCCCAGATGCTGCTTACACTATGGTCATTTCTTTGGATTCTTTTTTCTTGTTGCTGTTCTGATTGATTGATTTTTTTGTTTTGATTTGTTTTTGCTTCCTAGTCTTCCAAATCACTGATCTGATTCTTGGCTTCATCACTCTACTGTTGTTTCCCTATAAATTGTTCTTTATTTCATTAGTGTACTGTTTGTTTCTGACTACAACTTTTTCATGCTGCTGAGGTCCTCACTAAGCTCCTTGAGCATACTTATAACCAGCCAGTGTTTTGAACTCTGCACCTGATAGATTGCTTATCTCCATTTTGTTTAGATCTTTTTCTGGAGTTTTGACCTATTCTTTATTTGGGCCATGTTTCTTTGTCTCTTCATTTTGGCAGCCTCCCTGTGTTTCTTTCTATGTCTTAGGTAGAGCTGCTATGACTTTCTGTTTTGGTAGCATGGCCTAATGTAGTAGGTGTCCTGTAGGGTCTAGTGGCACAGCCATCCCTCTCACTCAAGCTGGGTATGCAAGGTACACCCTTCGTGTGGGCCAAGTGCACCCTCCTCTTGTCTTTGAGATTTGATTGCTGTTGGCAGGTCAATGGGAGGGATTTACCCAGATTAGTGAGCTGCAAGGACTGGCTGTGACCACTGACCTGCAACCTGCTGGCTCTGTGGATCTCTGGGGGAAGGGTTCAGAAAAGGGACAATCACCTCTGTTGGCCTTTCTGTCTAGAAGAAAGCTGTCCCCCAGCTCTGGTCTTGATGCCAGACACTTCCATACACCCCTGCATGCCACTCTCGCCTTTCAAGCTGCTACTCTGGGGCTGGAGCTCAGAGGGAGTGAGTCTGAGTAAGTCTGAGTGTGGGTTCTGTAAGAGGAACTGCTTGGGACTCCAGAAGTTTCTTCCACCAACTAAACCCCCTCTAGTTTTTACAGGCAGAAGTTTTGGGAACTTACCTTCCTGGCACTGGAATCCTGGGGTGGGGAGCCTTTTGAAGCTGGGCCTCCTCTATCCTGAGATATCCCTCCCGAATTTTTATCCACCACACATGGATGTGGGACGAGACTGCTCTGCATCTTCGCCCCTCCTACCAGTCTGGATGAATGTGGTTTTTTTAATTCCAGAATTGTCAGACTTCCATTCAGCTCGATTTCTGATGTTTCTGAGTGATGGTCATTCCCAGTTTAGTTGGCATTTTGATGTGGTTTGGGTGGAGGCAAGCCTCGGTTACCTGTGCCACCATCTTGACGGGAAGACCCCACCGGGTGAGGATTAAATAAATAATTAAATAAATACACATGGTTAACAGGCTGAATAGTCAAGTGTAATAATTGAATGGATTGCAAGTCTGTCTTTTGAATGATGTATTGACTCTTTTGTTTGCTGTTTGAAGTGCTTGCCAAGGGAAAAGATATTACCATGCATATTTCTATATTTTCATTTGTTGTAAGTTTAATTAAAGCATGTAATGGAATCGGTTTCCCCTGCAACTCCAGGACCCAAGGCAACAGAGCAGTCATTTTATACCTATAGCCACCATTAAAGGTGTAGCTTTGCCATGATTAAAATGGAGCATCCAACACAATAGGCCCTTGAATTTTGGCTGGGAAGAATTCTTGTGGGGCCTGTCCCCACCCCGTGTCTGGGAGCCTAATCGCCAGAGCTGTGGCTTCCCAGCCTCTTCCCCTGGACCATGAGAGGTGAGAAGTTCCTGTGTGGTTGGATGCTGTGCTGAGCTCGCTCACCTGCAGCACAGTGCACCCTGTGAGAGGCTGGGGCTAGGGGAGGTGGGCAAGCAGTACAAAGCAAGTGTGTCTGGTTATGTGATCCACGTGTGAATCATTTCCTCCCAGGGTGTGGGCAAGAATGCAGAGGATGCTGTGGGGAGAGCTGAGCTGGATCCTTCTCTTTGGCAGGATCCAAAAAACACTTCTTCCTCTACCTCTCCAGTTTATCATTCTGGGGACATGCGCAGTAGAATGGCCCCCTGTAACCTTTTCAGGAAGAACAGGAAAATCCTCCAGGTAAGACACAGCCAGCCTCCTCCTAATTCTGAGGTACATGGTCATCTATAATTCACTCATGATTTCAACAAGTACAGGTTTCCCCTCTATCCAAAAGTAGAGGTTCCTATGAATCTTTTGTAAGCCAGCATGGCATAAAGTGAAGAAGTGATTACCTTTAATTTCTGTGGAGAAACATTTGAGCGCTCCCAGACCCAATATTCAGCGCAGGCACAGTGGCTTTACTTTGCTCATCATGCTCGAAATGCTTAGGTTTTCCCAGTTTTGTGCTGAAGTGTAATGCCCTTATGAGGTCTCTGAGGCTTTTCTGATCCCTAAGGACACAGCTTGCTAAGGGATGCACAAAATTGGTGCATATAGAGCCTAGATGCTCCCAGACACGACTCAGAGCTGGGTGCTAAGGTGCTGAGGGTGGTTCTGGGGAAGGAGCTCCGTGGGGCCACTCTTGCTCCTCAGAGGCCACTGCCTCTACCCAGATGCTCAATGCTATTTTTGCTCTTTCCCTTTTTGGTAAATGACGCAGTCCCATCCTGCAGAACCGTGTGTTGTTGTGGATGATTGTCCTATATCTCTGGACAAATGACGAACAAGGAACAAATTCACACGGACTAAAGGAATCTGGTGGAGAAAAAGGGATGGAGTGGCCACTCTCTAAGTGAGAAAGAGAGTGCTAGCTTGGCCGCTCTCTCAGTAAGAGAGAGGACTGACCTGGCCACTCCCTCAGAGAGAGAGAGGGCCCCGACCCCTGCCCAGACAGGCTTTTATTGACACTCTAGGTATATTACATCAAGGATGGTCCTCATTTACTATGCATAGGTTCACTTTAGGTGGTTACCTATTGTACATAACAAAGGAAAGAATGTTGCTAATCACTTCAAAGATAAAATACAGAGGGAAGAGGTGGCTTAGCTAGTTACACATGTACTTTGGAAGTCTGGCCCAAATCAAAGTAAACTTCTGCTGTCTCCGTCCCAGGTGAGGGAGTTTTTTAGCAAGAGCAAGTTTCAAAGTGGCCTAGGTACAATGCATGTCTGATTTCCCATGGGAGACCCATCCACGGATGCCTCCTGCACGCCACACCCATCTGTGTGCTTTCAGAATTGAGACTGAGACACAGTCCACATTTCATGTGGATAGGTTCCCTATAGGTAAAAGTGAAAATCCTCCTTGGAGTTCTTTAAGTTAGAGAAGACAGGTACTAACGCAGGTCTTTCATCAATTTTCGCCTTCCTGTATGCCCAGTTATCTTACAGGAGCTACTTTTGTTTTCATTTGGTTAGACCCCTACTCTGGATACAGAACTGCCTTCCCTTCACACAGTGTGTCTGCCAGCTACCATCTGCAGACTCACAGAGTCCCTCAGCCACCAGCATGGTATTCCACCTGGTGTGGCTTCTAGTTAGGGGACTCGCTGCTCAGGAATCCAGTGTGGCAATCAGCCCAGGCTCCTGGATTTGCTGGTCTTTCCTGGTTCCCCATCATCTTGAAGCAGCTGACTTGATAGAATGGAAGAATGGGCCTGTGACGTCTGAGATAAGGCACCACCTGGTGGCGATACCGCAGGGTCGGGACAGCTTCCCAGGAGGCTGCTGAGACTGCCCGTCAGGGCCCATTCCATCTCACTGATCTCCCCAGGGCCTGGATTCACAAGTCCATCAACCAAGTGTGGACGTGGGTGTGGCTCACCCACTATCACCAATGTTACTCCTAGGGATTTATTAGCATAATTTATACTTTGTGTCCGTGTGACCTCATGGGCAGGGGGTCTTCATTCCAAGGGGAGAAGAGCTTCCACCAGGAAACACGTGGATTTCATTGGACTGAACACCAAGACTGCCGCCAGGCTGCCTAAGGCTCCTCCTACTTCTGAAGGAACAAGCAGAGAAGGGAGAGTCTACGGGCTGGCTGAGTGATCCTCACGACCAGGGCAAACTGCACTGCCGCTCTATAGTGAGGATAAAAATACAGGAGGTTCCTTAGGGCTTTCTTGGTATTACCATGCCCTGTGGCCAAAGTCAACTGAGAAGGATGAGAAACCAATCCAGGCATGACTACTGATGGGCCCGACAATTCTTCCTTAGAGTTTCTCTTCCGTCCCACCCATCCACGCCGGGGCGGCTGCCTTCCTGCCAGGCACACACTCTGATTTCCGTAGCTTCACAGGGAGACTTGAAGGCAGAGAGTGTGAGTCCTCCAGTTGGTTCTCGGATTTCAGGTTATTGTCCTCAAAGAATGAGGTAGAAAGTGTTACTCCCTCCTCTGTGTTCTGAAACGTTTATGTGTGATTGCTAATGTTTTTCCCTAAAATACAGAGCAGGAAGGATCAGTGTAGCTTTCAGGGCCTGAGATTTCCTTGTGGAAGATTATAAAGACAGTTGTAAGCTGAAGCTAAACTGTGTGGAAATTCAGGGGACTTAGAGTAGCCCCTAGAGTAGCCAAGTTACTTTAAAAGGTAGAACCTGAAGTCATAGCCAGAAAACGCTACCCTATGAAAATACTATAAGTCAATATCCTTTGTGAACATAGAGAAAAATTCATTTAAAAATATTGGTCAGTAGCCCTAGCTGGTGTGGCTCAGGGGATTGAGAGCACCCTGTGACCCAAAGGTCGCCTGTTCAATTCCCAGTCAGGGCACATGCCTAGGTTGTGGGCCAGGTCCCTGGTTGGGGGCCTGCGAGAAGCAAACACACTGATGTTTCTCTGGCACATCAATATTTCTCTCCCTCTCTTCCTCCGTCCCTTCCCCTCTCTCTGAAAATAAATAACTAAAATCTTTAAAAAATAAAAATATTGGCCAACAAAATCCAACAATATGTACCCAGAATTATGCCAAAAATTAGGGAAGATTTATTCCAGGAATGCCCAGTTCTATCCACATTGAAAACCAATAATAATACACATACTTGTAGACCGTATCTCTTCTGTCATCACCGACTATGGCCAGCTTCTGTGCCACTGTGACCTGGCTTTCTAACATCAGTGTCAGCGCTCCTGTCCCTGGGGTGCTTGGATTTCTAGAGGAGCCCCAGTCAGGCCCTGCACGAGTGGATCCATTTTTCCCACCCCCCAACCACACTGAGGCCCCAGACCCCTCTGAGAGTCCCCGGTGACTTCAGGTAATCCCTCTGGCCAGGCTGGGACCAGGCACTTAACACGGCAGGAAAAGCCACCCCTAACTCTCAGCTCATCTGAAGATGTCCCTACACATGAGGAATTGGGCTCAGAGCCTTAACTTGCTGTGGGGACAATCACAGGCCCATACTTTAAAAGTATTTCATTCACATTGCAGGGATTGAGCAGAGGGGTAGTCACTGCATCTGGAGACTGGGGAGCAGGGACCCTGGCTGGAACCTGCCACCTGCCTTTGAGAGGCTGCCCTTCCCTGGCTGAGGAGCTGTACCTGGTTATATGTGTGTCTGGCTTCTCCACACCACAGGTTTGGCCTAGGGACAGGGAGCAGGCAAGCAGCTAGACAGCACAGTGGGTGTGACTGAGTAACCGTATATATGTGGTTGTGCAGCACCTTTCCCTGCTCACCTATGATCTGTGACCTCGCAAAGAGTCGTGTCCGCCTCCGGGGGTATCTGTGTTGGTTATTTTCCGTGTCACTTTAGCTAGACCATGGTGCCCCCATATGCGGTCATATGTTATTCAGGAAGTTTCATTGAGGGTGATTTGCATGAGCTTTACATTGAAGTCTGGACTTCAAGCTCATCAGGGGCTCTCCACTGTCCTTAGGGCAAAGCTCTATCACTGCCACACAGCCCATGAGTCCCACCAGGAGCACCTCCAGTCTGGTCTGCAATCTCCTGTCTCACCTCTTTCCTCACACACTCTTAAACCTTCTGTACCTATTCCCACTCATTCCTTTCTTGTCTCTCTGCCCTTTCAATTTACCTTCCTTCCTGGAGGGCTACACCACCACTTCTTTGTTTGCCTACCTGGAACTTGAACTTCACTGACCCTGTTACCTCCTCCAGGAAGCCTTCCCTGATCACTCCTTATGCCCAAGACTGTGCTGTACCATTTTTCTGTGGGCTGTGATGAGGCTCAGGGCTGAACTTGATCTTGAATCAGGTTCCTCCTTTAGCCTGTGAGTTTCTCAATGGCCTGGACAGGAACATAGTCGGCATAACAAGTGTTTATTGAATCAATGAATGAACGAATGAATGAGTGAAATGGTCACTTCACATGGCTTATCTTGGGGTTTTCTCAGTTAAAATAGCCCAGTGAGTTGCGCAGACTCATCTGACACCACTTTCATGCAGAGAATGCTGGTCTGTGCTAGGACCCGAAGGTTAGCTGTCATCTTACGGGTACTGATGCATCTGCTAAAAAGAGCTGATGGTCTCTTTTTAGCAAACAGAGAACGATCACAAAATTTCATTGAGCACAGACACTCTGTGAGGTACAGAGCGAAAAGTTTCGTTGAACCTTCTCCTCCTAATGAGGTGCAGAGGTGAGCGTCAGACAGGTGCTTTCACCTGCTCGGAGTCACAGAGCTGACCACTGGGTGCACACCGTGCCAAGGGCCACAGCCTCTCAGTCAGGAATGTCAGCTCCTCTCAGGTCCCAGTCTAGGGTCTGCACCACAGCCTCTCCGAGGTGCTCCCACCAGCCCCGGGACCCCATGGCCAGGGCAGAAACAGAGGCTGTGCTGGTAAAAAGGAGGCAGGACCTGCCTGTGGTGAGGGCCACCTGCAGGGAGGGAGGGATGAGAGGACGGCTGCCAGAGACTGCTGGAGGGTCATCTGTCCTTCGTTTTACCCAAGCAGCTCTGAGGGGCAGGGAGGGACTCCTTCAGTGACCTGGGTCTCAGTCACAGTAAAAGGGTGTCTGATGCTCTCACATAATGTTAGGTGACTCCCAGGAGCTGAGCAAGAACACGGGGCTGGGCGAACTACCAAGCCACTGGGGTCAGGCTGGGAGTGGGGTGTGTGGAGCTGGGCCTGGGCATTAGGCCAGCTCTGCCTGGGTCCTGTGTTCTTCCAGGTGCTTTCAGAGTGGGAGGAGTCAGGGGATTCCAGGTGGGAGAAGCAGGTGAGAGAGGCCAGGGCTCTGTACATGTCCCTGTCCCTCTTGTTCCTTTGCCTTGTTTCCATTCACACAGTTCATGGCTCTGGTTTTCTCATCAGAGAGGGGGGTCAGAGAGATTTCTGGGCCACTGGCCTCATTCTGAACACTTTGGAGATTCAGGGCCCCTTTTTCCTCATTGAGGACACAGCTGATCTGGTTGGGTTATGAATTCAAGAAAGATTTTAATGTTTCAGTTCCTGCCTTCTTAATGCCATCTGCATTATTCAGGGTTCTCCAGAGGAATAAAAAGGGGCAGAGCGAGAGAGAGAGAGAGAGAGAGAGAGAGAGAAACTTCTTTTAAAGAATCAGCCCACATGCTTATGTGTGGGAGCTTCACAGAGACAAGAACCAGCAAGGCACTCCTGTCCCCTGTCAGGATTGGATGGTGTGGGGTGGTGGTGAGCCCCCCAGGCGTCCCTGCCAGCTAATTCTCCCCAGGTCTGCTGCGGGTGCACCCGGGAGCTGGATGCTGGGACTTACCAGGCTGTTTACCTTCATTTCTTTCTGAAGGTTAAGGTTATGGGCCATCAAAACCAGCGGAGAAAAGGAGAAAAGGCCGAAAGATGGAAAGCTTTCAGACCAGTGAAAGGCTTAGTTTACCTTTGGTAAAGGAGAATGTTTCTGTTTTCACAAGAAAGTGTCTGTTTCCCCTGGCCATGATTCAGACTGGGCTGGGCAAACATGTTGTGACATGGTCACAGCCCTCACCCAGAGGGAGAGCTCAGAACTGGACAACAGAAACCAAATGTGGGGTCCCCCTGTGGTCCTTCCTCCCTGGGCTCTGGGGTCAGAACTGCTTGGGGCTGTAGCTGGTGCCCTAGGAAGCTCCATGTGGCTTTCTGGCTGTCTGCTCTGGTCTGAGTGGGGCTCTGCCGTCAGGGACCCTGGGAACAATGCCCAGCTCCCGGACATGGTGCGAACCATGGAACCACGTCTCACCTGCTCTGTGTCCTTGGAGAGATCACCAGACATCTGCGAACCTGTGTCCTGATCTGTACAAAGTTCATGGGGTAGGCAGAAGTGATGGATGGCAGACCCACAGCCCAGGGCTGGCACGATGCCACCCTCCACAACAACAGCTTGTATTATTCTCACTTTCCAGAAAGTGTCTGTGTGAATTGTTTGCTTGGAGTTTCACACTCTGCTTCTCTTTAATAAAATCCTGATTTTGAAAATGCCTCACGGTGCCTCTGTGTGCTTCATTCAGAGGAACAGGGGCTGTGTGGCAAAGATACCATTTAGATAATTGGTAGATCACTCATGCTAATGTTTATTGCCATATTTTGTTGTTCTTCCTTTCAACTTGGCCTCTTTCTCCCAATTTAAGAAAAGTGAGTTTAGGTAAAATGAGAATTAGGAGCTTCAACAATGTCCATAGCCTTCCTGTCACAGAACAGAAAGATGAGATGGACCCAGGCTGGATTTGAACTGGGTGTGGGGCCCCGTAGAAGAGAAGCCAGGTCAGAAGAGAAAGGTGACTGCCCCCTGGGGCTGCCTGGGGTGGAGGGTCAGTGGAAGAGCCTTGTGGGACCGCAGGGAGGGGAGGTAATGGGTGAACTGCTGCCACGGGGGTGGGGGGTTGGGTGTGTGGCAAGAGCAGGCCTGGGTCTGGGAGGAGCACAGAGGTCCATGACCCTGGCAAGACACTCAGGCTCAGGGAGGTCACTTTCATGACCCCTGAGGGGACTGACGTTGGCATTCCTCCTGACAAGGAATTGAGGCCATTAGGCCTGGAAGATCGGAAACCATGGAGAACCTGGATCTTCAGTGAACTACAGAGGCAGGTCCTGTGGGTCCAGAGCAGGGCTGCAGCATTGGCTGAATGGGGACAGAAAAGAGCAGCGGCTAGTGCTGAATGAGGGGGACAGTGTCATCCCTGTACTAAAGTCCCGTGTGCCAAACCAAACTGATGTGGCCGCTTTATTGTAATCCAAAACCCCCAACAGACATGTAACCATCCACTGCAAAAGTGGACGGAGCATACAGGTGTGGGTGAGAAGCCACCTACATGGGGACCTTAATGGGTTTTCTCTGAGAAGCCAGGGGAGCCTGGGTGGGAGGCCCATGCAAGGGACAGAATGAGCAACGTCTCCTTCCCTGCCAGTGCTTCCATCTGGTGGCTGGGCCAACACGCCCATCACTAGAAGGACCTCCTCCCTAGTACCACACCCCTTTGCACAAGGTGAATCTCAAGAAGGCCCCTGGACATTGGGCTCTCAGGCGTGGGCCATGAGCGTGGCTTCCCTGAGGCGGTGCTGACCTCAGGGAGCTCTGCCAGCTTCAACGGCTCAGAAGTCAAAGGCAGGCTCAGGGAGGGGAGGAGCCCCGTGGAAAGGAGAAGCTGAAAACACTGGCTGTGAACACGAGGGATGAGAAAAGTAGGTGGCGTCTGCCAGTGTCGTTCAGGCAGGACGGGCTTTCCATCCACATTCGACCTCCAATGAACCCCCCATCTTAGAGACCTTGTGCCAAGTCCTCAGATTCAGAAGAGCCAGGATCGATGCTGGGGGGCCACCTGCACCCAGACTGGTGTCCGTGCCGCCACACAGCCCTCTGTGCAGTGTGGTCAGTCGGTGCCCTGGGGGAGGTGAGCGGAGCGTGCCTGGGGGTTAGAGGGTAGACCTCGTGTGGTTCCTACAGCTCATCTGAGGGACCCCAACTCACAGTGTTTCTGAGTCTTCGTCTTTCCGACTGCAAAATGGGATAATAATACCAGTCTCACGCAGGCACTCATTCACCACGTATTTACCAAGCTCCTGCCACAGCACAGCCTATCCTAGGCAGGTGGGCAAAGGAAACAAAAACACACGAAACCTGACCAGGACCCCATCCCCTCCCTCAAGGGTGCACGGGACTTGAGAGACAAAAGTGAAACATGATTTAATGCGCAATAAGCTGTCGGGGAGAGATGAACGCCAAAGGTTTTGGGTGGGGGTCACAACACGTGCCTGTGGGAAACTTGTCTTCTGAGTCCTGAGACCCCCTCAGGGCAGGAAGAAGCATGGTGACCACGGGAGGTGGCTGCTCTGGAATCTGGGCCACCAGCAGAACCCGGTTTCAGTTCAGATGGAAGGCGCTGTGAGCAGCTGTAAAGAGGCGGAGTGTTCAAAACAGCCAAAGTGCCAGAGGTCCGGACTCAGCTCTCTCCTGGAGGCTGGACACCTGGTTCATCCCCAGGGGGCTGTGAGGAGGGCTGTGTCGGATGTCATGGCACAGGTGTGCGGATGATGTGGGCAAGGACGGGTAGCAGTCAACAGCCCACAGGGGGCTGTGGATGTCTCTGATGGCAGGGGGGTCCCAGGTAAAGGAACCTTGATGGGGCACCTCGCTTCCTTGGTGACAGGTCAGAAGAGAATTCAGAATTCTGGTAACCAAGCACCCCTATCGGCTCACTTGACTGAAAATGGTTGAGAGGATGATTCCTTGGCGTTTCCCAACTTCCCGAGGCTCCGGGCAGAAGAAAGCCTGGAGTGAGGGATGTCTCAGTTGTTTCAGGTATTGGCACACACCCCACCTCGGACACCTCTCAGCCTCTGGCACGAGGCACCCTCAGGTAACAGAAGGCAGCCCAGGGCAGGCCATTCCAGACCAGGCCCCAAAACGGGACCCGACCCGGGCAGCCACATCCCCCGTCCCTCCCATCCTGCCTGTGTGAGGGTGTCCAGCATGGTGAGGGAGAGCATGGGATGAGGGCGCTCATCCTGGGCCGGAGCAGATTGTCAGCGGCTGAAAGCCTGGTGGGTCGCTCACGTTCATTGCCCAGGTCATGGCTGGCACGATGTGACACTCAGTGCGGGGGCCCAGGCTCCTCTGCCCACTCCTCCATCGGGAGTCCTCAAGGTGTCATCTTGTTCCCTCACTGGCTGGAGGTCTTTCCCTCGGCATCTGCTGTGGGGACCAGGACTTGTGGTGGGCGTCTGCCCCAGGGGCAATGACCAAGGAGACCCCTGATGCCACCTAGCCTGGACTGAGCTCTGTCTTCCTAGAGCTCCATCCTGGAGATGGTGGAGGACTGTCTGAGGGGTTTATCTACGCCATCGACCGGTACAATGGACAAGAGCACCTGGCCAGGAGCACCATCCAGTGCCGGCCTGAGGTGAGAGCTGGCCCACACCTAGGACCCCAGGGTGACTGGGGTGGGACTAGAACCCAGACTCAAATCTGGGGCCTCAGAGCTTTCAAAGGACCACTCCCCTCGTAAGATCTTTACTTCCAATCCTCCTGCCCAGATTCCTGGCAGGGAAGAAATACAAATACAGTTTTACCATTTGTGCTGGAAGCACAGAGAAAACAAAATTCTTGCCGTCTCTGCATTTTGCTCCTTTCGGTTTTGTAACTACCTGCCCCAGGCGTCCTGTGGACCAGCCAGCTGCACCATCCTGGCAGACCTTCTCAGAGCCTTACGTATCAGCACATTTGATGGGGTGGGTTGTTCAGAAAACATGAGGCCAGATACCAGAGGTACCATAAGGTACCAGATACATTTTCTGCCATCTGTATTCTCATGAAGCTCAGCGAGCCACTGTAGGCCAGCCAGGTGAGGAGCGGTGGCCGTATTCACCTCCACAATATTTCATTCTCCTCAGTGATTCAGCCTTTCCCTGTTGACAGGATTCAGTTGTGCTGTCACTTCAGCAGGGCTCAGGGGACATCCGCACTGTGCCCTGAGGGACTGTGTACTGCTTTGCTAGGTCTGCCATTTCGCAAGACCACAGACTGGGGGACCCTCCTGGGTGTACCAGAAGAGCTCAGTGCCCAGCTCTATCTTTGCAGAGCTCCAACAAGGACATCCTGGAGGTGCTGGACCACGGGCCCAGCTACTCCACCTGCTGGGCCAAGGGGCAGGTGCAGCGGGCCAACAACAGCACCCAGCGCTGGTCTGAGGTGAGAGCTGGTCCAGAGGGGTCTCTGCCTCCAGGACCCGGGATGAGCCCGCAGGGTCAAGAATCCAGACTCAAAGCTGGGGACTCCCCTGGGGCCCTGCAGAGCCTCCCCACTGGAGCGTCCCACAGTCCCACGCACATGCACCCTGGACCTCCACTCCTCCCAGCAGCCACTGGGGCAGAGACACTCCTCACGCATTTGTAGGAATATTAGAGAAAAAAGTGTGTTGTTCACCGCACAGCGGAGCACCCGCACATCTGCATTTGGCGGTTTGTCGTCTGAACTGCCCGGCCCGGGGATCCTGGGAGCACCCAGCTCCGCTGTCCTTGCAGACTGTCTCCGAGTCTGCACGTCCTCACAGGTATCATCATGGCTTCTACGCAGACGAGGGGAGGGGGATGAAGCTCTTCTGCGTGTTTCTCTGCTGCTTCTCCCGCACAGAACACAGCACAAGGCCTTGCCAGTCAGGCGCTGTGGCCTCACTTGTGCTCTTACTGTTTCAAAGGGAGGACGCTGGCCCCAGCCACGCAGCCTTTCTGTGCTGCTGGGCCTCAACGTAACTCAAGTCAGGTGCCATTTCAGCAGCGCTGCTGCCACCAGAAACTCTTAAGTGTGTCCGAGGGGACGGTGGCAGTGTGCTCGGGCTACCGCCACCCGGCCCCGTCAGGAGGCATAAACAGCACACGTTCCTTTCCCCGTGAGCGTGTGGTCTGGGCTGCCTTCCCCAGACGGGTCCTCCTTGCCTTGTAGATGGCAGCCTTCTGTCTCTGTGTCACAGGGACTCCCCTCTGTGCTCCACCTCTTCAGAGGACACCAGTCACACTGCATCAGGTCCCACCTGGTGAACTCAGACTCCACTCCTTCGTAAAGACCCTAAGTCCAAACACAGGCGTGCAGTGAGTTCCATGGCTACAAAATCCTGGGATTTGGGGACGCGGTTCACCCTGACATCTACTGTCCCAGGTGGAGATGTGTGGCCAGGGAAGGGACTGCTGGCGGAAGGACACACACATGTGACATTTAACAGCTGCAGGCAGATTCCAGATGGGAAAGGCTGTAGCAGGGACAGTGCTGACAGCAGTTTCTCAGGAGAGGGGCTGCCTTGCTCCCTGCCTGGCCCGGGAACTCCTCACTCTTTTCTGCTCTGACCCATCTGATGACAAGTTGTCCGAGTCAGTCCCAGCATTCCTTGACTTGTAATCCCCTCCCGGGTATTTGAGTCACCTCTCAGCTTTTCACCTGCCACGGGGATTGGCTCCTTCCCGAGTCTGCTGCTCAGGTGCCTGCCTGTGATCGGCTCTCTTCAGTCTGGAGTCCAGGCATCTGCCCCTTTGTGGATCTGGGATCTTCGTAGTGAGGGTCTCACACACCCTTTCAAGTCAACGGAGGAGAAGTAAGTGTCGGTTTGAAGTCCATGCGTTTCACGGGCCGTGTCTGTCCTGGACACTGTGTCTAAACTGGGGAGATTCCAGGTTCCCCAGACAGTCTGCATCCACGTCACAAGTCTCAGAGCTGGAGGGAGTGTCCTGCAGGACCGTTCTCAGTTCTGACCTGCCTGACACTGAGCAGCCATTCGACATCCCAAAGCCTCTGTGTTCTCAGCTCCATAACGGAGATGTCTGTTGAGGACTTGTTGGGACAACCCTCTTAATACAGACTCGATACAAGGAGGTCTGACGTTCTTCTGCTCAAAATGCCTAGAAAGTGCAACTGAACAAATGCTCTGCCCACCAAACCTGAATGGTAGTTTAAAACCTACAGACATTTGGTGAGGGCACTTCTGTGTCTCCTCTTTTCATGTCCCTGAGCACCTAGGAGTTCCTGGGTGAGCTTGAGACAGACCTGAGTCCTCCTGGTGATTCCTGGTGATGCCGCTGAATGCGTGTCCCTCCTTTGTCCCACTCAGTGTGCACCTGAGTTAACACCTGACCTATGTGCAGCCTGCAGGTTGCAGGCCCTCTGGGAAGGCACACTGGAGAAGGTGACAGCATCCATGGTACCGGCTTTCCTGGGCAGAAACACCTGCCACATCTTCACCTTCATGTCCATCCACCCAGCCTTCTCCAGAGCCCACCGATTCCTGGACAAGCTGATCACTGGGTGAACCCACGTCCTCTCTTTGGCACAGTGGTGACTGCCCACCGCTAGCTGTGTGTCTTGAAAAGGTCACCATGTCTGTCTGAGCCTTAGTGTGCTCCTCTGAAAGCTGGGGTGCTAGAGGATGAACCTCAAAGGTTTTGTAGTGACCACTTTGGAGATGAGCCTTGGCAGGTCTTAGCAGCTGCCTGGTTCTGCAGAAAGGGCTGCTGACGCGCTATGGTTGTTCAGGGCACTTATTTCTCTCACCTCCGTGAAATGTCACCAGCCTTGCCCATCAGTGGCCTGTGGCATTTCTGAGTTTGTAAAGGCACGTGGAAAACAACCCATTGAGTAATTTCAGAATCCACTGAGCTGATCTTTGTCCTTGTCTTTGGTGTAGCTGTATTAGGGTTCTCTGGGGTAGCAGGGGCCCCAGGCTCACTCAGATATCTGAGATGGTTCTGGTCAAAGTTCATTTGCTTGGCAATGTGTATGAAGTGCTTCCTCCCAGCAGGCATATTTGAAGACACCTAGCATAACTGAATGAATGGAGCAGACACGATCCCTAGGCCTCAGTTCTAGTGAGTGAATGAGACAGTCACACTAGACATCATTTGCAGGTCCTGCCCAACATCCAGACCTCACTGCATACATGTCTTCTCGACATCCGGAGGCCTACCTCCTTATAATGACCAGGGAGACACACCACACGACCAGATAAAAGAGTAAGTGGCCTTTGGGTCTAGAAGAAGGGCCTCTTGAGTCTACAAAGTGGGGATGTAGTTGGACAGGGCCTGGCACAACTATGATCTCACACATCTGCTGATTCCCAAGGGCGGGCTGAGTTCTGGTGGCTTCCACTCCAGGAGGTCAGGGGTCAAGGAGAATTGTGGATGGGGTCCGAGTCCCCTTAGAACCAGAGGGGAGGCTGGGATGAGTTGTGCCCTAGAGCCCCTTCAGCACCACAGATCCATCCCGCTCTGCCTGTTCTTCCGTCCCCTGACCCCCTTTGGCAGGCTCAGGACAGAGTTGTGGTGAGCAGGCTGCTCACAGGTGTATCTCAGTTCTCAGTCCGGATGCCCAGGTACATGGAGGGCCAGAGTGGGCCGTGTATAGGACCTCTGGGAGACCTGTCAGTGAGAAGAAGAGACCACACACATTCTGTGTTCAATCTGCTGGATCTCCAGGAGTACTGTTCCCAGGACAACCACAGGGGTCCAGGATGGCATGGGGCTGTCCCCTGGATGGGCAGGGTCAGGCATCTAGGCCCAGGTATAAACAAGGATGCCATGGGAGGGTGTGTGGAAGGAAAAGCTAGGAATCTGACTCTGCTGCTCACCTACCTCCCCCCAGGACCGTTGCTTCTGTGTCAGGAAGCTGGCCAGACCAGATAAGATATTTTGGCCAGCCCCTACTATATCCCTGGCACATTCTGAAGCAGGCCTTTGTGGAGGTCAGCTTCCCTGCTGCAAACCTGGTGAGCCTCGTCCAGGTACTTTGGCTACAGCTGGAGCATCCAGAGTCCAATGAGGCAGAGCTGGAAGGTAAGGGGACTGCAGTCTTGGAAGATGATTAGCAGTGGAGGTTGCGGGAGAAAGTAGAAGACCAGAGTTCCCTCAAAGGTAGTAGCTCCTTTCCTGTCACTAGAAAGGCATGGGAAAGTCAGACATGTGTGTTAACCTGTCTCTTTACCCTGCTCCAGATCCACCTCTAGAGCTCCAGAGCACTCCAGAGCCACTGGAAGGGCCTGCCTTAGGGGTGGATTCTGCCCCAGCCGTGCTAGTGCTGGAGCCAGTGGCACCTCCATCAGCCCCTCCAGTCCTGGGGCAGGCACCAACCTCACCTTCAGCCCCAGGGCCAGCTCATGAGCTGGAGCCAGCTAGACAGCCAGCTCCATCCCCAGGACCTCACAACCTAGGGGCTGTGACCACTAAGCTCCTTATAAGGGAGGAGAAGCAGGACATCTTGACCTTCCCTCCAAGGCTGGTGGCAGAGCAACTGACAGGGATGGACGTGGTGAGCAGTGGGCCTTTCAGGATGGAGTAGGACAAGCCTTCCCTCTGCTTTCAATTGCCCCCACCTGCCTGTTCCTGACCCACACTCCTGTGACCTGGATCCAAATCACAGCATCACCAAACACCACCCATGGGTCCTGGGCGACTTTGTCAAGCCCCAAGCCTTTGCTGCCCACCTGTGGACAGTGGCAGTGGACACTCACAGGACCTGTGGCACAGAGCGTAGCATCACACAGAAAGCTGGGTGGGGCCTTTTCAGAAGACTTCCAGGCAAGATGGAGGTGTAGGTAGACACACTGTGCCTCCTTGCACAACCAAAAGAAGGACAACGAGAAATTTAAAAACAAAAAACAACCAGAACTGACAAAAAATTGAACTGTATGGAAATCTGACAACCAAGGAGTTAAAGAAGAAACACTCACCCAGATCGGTAGGAGGGGCAGAGACAGGCAGCCAAGCAGAGAGAACTTGAGGCAAGGCGGCAGCTGGCGGACTCAGCACTCCCACACCCATGTGCAAATAAACTGGGAGGAACAACTAGGGAGCAAGGTAAACCACGCAACCCAGGGTCCCAGCATGGGGAAATAAAGCCTCAGAACCTCTGACTGAAAAAACCTGTGGGGGTTGAGGCGGCAGTGGGAGAAACTCCCAGCCTCACAAGAGAGCTCGTTGGAGAGACCCACAGGGTCCTAGAATGTACACACACCCACCCACCCACCCACTCACCCAGGAATCAGCACCAGAAGGGCCCAATTTGCTTGTGGGTAGTGGGGGAAGTGACTGAAAACCAGCAGAGAGCTGAGTAAGCGGCATTGTTCCTTCTTGGACTCCTCCCTCACATACAGCATCACAACGCAGTGAAGTGGGTTTCCCCGCCCTGGTGAACACCTAAGGCTCCGCTCCTTACTATGTAACAGGCCCACTCAAGACAAAAAAAAAAAAAGCCTAAATGAAAGAACAGATCAAAGCTCCAGAAAAATTACCACTAAGTGATGAAGAGATAGCCAACCTATCAGATGCACAGTTCAAAACACTGGTAATCAGGATGCTCACAGAATTGGTTGAATATGGTCACAAATTAGATGAACAAATGAAGGCTAAGCCAAGTGAAATAAAGGAAAATGTATAGGGAACCAACAGTGATGGGAAGAAAACTGGAACTCAAATCAATGGTGTGGACCAGAAGGAAGAAAGAAACATTCAACCAGAACACAATAAAGAAACAAGAATTGAAAAAAATGAGGAGAGGCTTAGGAACCTCCAGGATGCCTTTAAATGTTCCAACATCCAAATCATAGGGGTACCAGAAGGAGAAGAGGAAGAGAAAGAAATTGAAAACTTATTTGAACACATAATGAAGGAGAACTTCCCCAATCTGACAAAGGAAATAGACTTCCAGGGAGTCCGGGAAGCCCAGAGATTCCCAAAGAAGTTGAACCCAAGGAGGAACATACCAAGGCACATCATAATTACATTACCCAAGATGAAAGATAAAGAGAGAATCTTAAAAGCAGCAAGAGAAGAGGAAACAGTTACCTACAAAGGAGTGCCCATCAGACTGTCAGCTGATTTCTCCAAAGAAACCTTATAGGCAAGAAGGGGCTGGCAAGAAGTATTCCAAGTCATGAAAGGCAAGGAGCTACATCCAAGATTACTCTACCCAGCAAAGCTATCATTTAGAATGGAAGGGCAGATAAAGTGCTTCCCAGACAAGGTCAAGTTCAAGGAGTTCATCATCACC
>VMDR010011383.1:0-28577 GCA_007922815.1 Macrotus californicus | reverse complement strand
CACATTTCTGAAATACCACTCCAGGAAGCACAAAGCACTGGGCTTTACACTCAGGCATATAACACAGACTCAAAGACATTTCTGAAATTAATAACTGAGCCAAATGCAATCATTCCCTTTATTCTAAGTGATCAGCTGGCATTCCTCTCACATTAAAAACACATTAATTTTGGGGGGTTGTTCTTCTTTTCTGCAAAATATGAAGATACAACAGCAGCTGGGACTTTAAGAAGGAACACAAATACCCCATTACTAAGAGCATACCTGCCATTAATTTGTCTGTCATGTTAATATGGTCAACTACGGAAATGTCTTCTATAAATTTGACTAACAGGAGCAAATATGGGCTGAATTACAGAATATTTTTAAAGAAATGCAAAGTTATCATTTTCATACACACAGTTGACCCCCCCCCACACACACACACCGGAAGTTTATAAACTAAAGCAACTTACAGGGCTACTTTAAAAAACATACATTTGTAATTAACACAATGGCTTCCATTAAAATGGCTGTTCCTGAAGTGTTTGGAAATACATTCCTCCTATGTAGATGTTAAATATCTCCTAATATCATATTTACAGCATTCATTTGCTCAGCAAAACATTTTATTACAAAACTGGCACAGATAAAGAAGATCAGCCTCAGCTCCATTACCCCCAAATTTCATCATATCTTATTTACTTCATTCTTGGGCTTAGTAGCAACCAAGCAAATATCAGGGCTCCAAAAGAAACATTAAGAGGCTACTGGTGAAAATGGTACATATTGTGTTTGTTTTAAAAAATAAAAGCAGAGCCCTGGCTGGTGTGGCCCAGTGGGTTGAGTGCCAGCCTGCAAACCCAAAGGTCAATGGTTCAACTCCCAGTCAGGGCACATGCCTGGGTTGTAGGGCGGGTCCCCAGTTGGGGGCATGTGAGAGCCAGCCAATTCATGCTTCTCTCACACATCGATGTTTCTCTCCCTCTCCTTCTCTCTTCCTTCCCCTCTCTCTAAAAATAAAATCTTTTAAAAAATAAAAATAAAAGCAGAGACAAATTAATCACTTCCCCCTAAACTTAAAGCTATGTTTGGATGGCTAAGGATTGGTTTGTCCTTTCATGAACATCTTAGTCTACACCATGAGTACTGGATAGCATGTGGACCATTAAATCAATTAGCCAACAATAAAGAAAATGCCGATTTCTATTTTTTTTAAAAAGATTTTATTTACTTTTTTTTAGGGAGGGTGAGGGAGGAAGAAAGAAACATCAATGTGTGGTTACCTCTCACACATCCCCTGCTAGGGACCAGGCCCACGACCCAGGCATGTGCCCTGACTGGGAATCAAACAGGTGACCCTTTGGTTTACAGGCTAGCACTCAATCCACTGAGCCACACCAGCCACCGCTGACTTCTATTTTCTTTTAATTTTTTTAATTTTGATTTTTAATCAGGCAATTTATCCTTGTAATAAATGTATTTAAAACAGGGCATATGGCCCTGAACACATGGCTCAATTGATTTGGAGTGTCATCCCATCCACCAAAAGGTTGTTTGCTCAATTCCTGGTCAGGGTACATACCTAGCTTGCAGGTTCAATCCTGAGATAATGTTTCTCTCTCACATTTCACATCTCATCTCATCTCATATCTCTCTTTCTCTCTCTCTCAAATTAATAAACATATCCTCCAGTGAGGATTAAAAACAAAACAGAGCACCCTGACCAGTGTAGTGGCTCAGCTGGTTGGATGTCATCCCACAAAGCAAAAGGCCGCGGGTTTGATTCTGGTCAGGGCACATGCCTGGGTTGCAGGTTTGGTCCCTGGTCAGGGTGTGTACAACAGGCAACAAATCGATGTTTTTCTCTCTCACATCAATATTTCTCACCATCTCTTTCTCCCTCCCTTCCCCTCTCGAAAAATAAATAAAATCTTTAAAAAAAAAGAGCATATGCCATGTTCATATTTAAAATAGGGCACACCTTGCCCTGGCTGGTGTGGCTCAATGGATTGAGTGTCTGCCTGTGAACCAAAAGGATGCTGGTTTGGTTCCCAGTCAGGGCACATGTCTAGGTTTCAGGTCAGGTCCCCAGTGGGGGGGGGCATGTGAAAGGCAACCACATGTTGATGTTTCTCTCCCTCTCTCTCTCTCCCTCCCTTCCCCTCTCTAAAAATAAATAAAATCTTTAAAAAAAAATAGGGCACACCTTAATCTGCCTATCTAAGCAAGACCTGGCCCCTGCATAGAAACATATGCATTCAATTCACTACAAATGCAGTCAGTTTACTGCATTAAATGGAGAACTTGCTGCTTCAGCCTCAGTCATTGCAATGTAATATACTCTGTCCTTGGTGTAACACGAGGGGTGTGGATTAGAAGGTGGCTAAAAACACTGAGTTTTAGTCAGGAAACACTGGGAATACTGGGACCTCATGACTCCTCGTGTACCTCAAGGTAAAACTGGTGGTGCTTGTTGATACTATAACATCAAAGTCTCTCATCAGAGCTTTGAATTTCTGAACAAAATAACAAAAAATAAGACCCTATTTTTATCTGCAGGAATCATCTACAATTCAGGAAATCATCAATTATATTTCCATTAAAAAGAAAATAAATTTCTGAAAAACAATCTTAACTTGAAATGGGGAAAACCCTGTTCTCAGGGCCTCAGTGTATATAGCAAGGAAGGATCTTTCCCATCCTGTATGATAACTACTGAACACGTATCATTCAGGCTGCACTTGCTTACAGTCCTATCTCCCTGGCCAGCTTCTACATCTGCTCCCCACAGCCAGGGTCCTCCTCCCCTCTTGGCAACCTGCACACTTGGTCACCATTAATAAAGGCTTGGGGAAGAGAAGGAATCCTCCCACCAACTGACAGGTGCACCTGGTCCATATTTTGCTGAACCAGACTTCTGTAACAATTATTACTGGAATAGAGGTTTTGTTTTGAGCTACTTACCACGGAAGGGAAAAAAACAACAACAACAACTAGTATTTCTATGGTCTCTATGGGAATGAGAGTAGCTGCCAACTTTTTACAAAAGCTAGAAGGCTCTCATACTCATAGTACTGTGGTGGTTCCTCTGCAAACCACTCCAAGAAGATAAAACAATAACGTAAAGTGGCACAAGAGTTCACTTTGCATTTTCTGGTGTAAGCCCAACTCCTAAACTGAGGCCAAGGTCTATACCAGACAAGAGCACTCTGTGTAAACCTCACCAACTTAGGCCCATCTCCCTTGAAGTGCTCCACCAAGTGCTCCAGAATTCACCTCAGGACCCACTGTGAGAAACAGATGCTGGCCATTCAAGTATCCAGAAAAAAACACTATTCCCGGGAAATAAGAAGTGCATGGACCTAAAAAGGAAGAGTCTGCATATTCGAGAACACTATGCTGCACCCTGATTATCATTCACTAAGTGTTGCTCCTTCGAAGTAGTTCTCACAACTAGAACTAAATACTTATTTGAAGAATTCCTGAGTCAATATGTCTCACTACACTATTTAGACTGTGAGCTCCATGAATGTGAGGTGTGGCCTATTGTTCTTTTTGATCACTGCATTATCCCCAATGCCTAGCACAATGTCAATTAGTAAGCACTCATAAACAAGTGCTAAATGAATGAATTCAGCAACTACTTACAAGGCACCCCCTTTCTACAGATGGAAGTTCAAATGCGTAGCCTCACACTCAAAAGTCATAAAGAGTCAACTGTGCCCTCTGAAGGTTTCTTCCTAAGAGCATCCTATTTGCAAGGAGTACTGTTTCATGCATTCATTCAACAAGCATTTCTGAGTGCCAGGCACTATGCTGGCCATTGGGTATAGGGCAGTGAATAAAAGAGATAAAGTCCCTGCCCTCCAGTCAGATGGTTAGAGCTCCAAAGAATAAAGGAGAGGGGCAAATTATGTGGGGTGTTCAACTTTATACATAAGTCAAGAAAGGCTTCTCCATTATGGTGATGAGTAAGCAAAGCTCTAAATCATGTGATGGAGTGAGCCAAGCTGCTTGCAATATGGGAGTAGAATGTTGTAGGTACTGAGAATAAAATGCAAAGGCCCCTTTGAGTGTACCTCGTATGTTTGAGGATGTGAGACACCACCATATGGGTTGGACCAGTGGGGTGAATGACATGGGACAAGCCAGTGCAAAACTGGCATGGGAGGGGGCAATGGTCAGATCGTGTAAGGCCTAACAAGCTTTGGCTTTTACTATGGGTGGCAAGAGGAGCCACTGACTAAAGCATTTTGAGCAGAGAAGTTATATGATCTGAGTTAGATTTAACAAGAGTAGGATTGTGCTGGCTGATGTGCTGAGAATAGCCTGGAGCAAGGAGCAAGAGTCAGAACACACTAGCTAGAGGCAACTGCAGTAATCCAGGCAAGAGGTTATGGGGATGAGACCAGGCTAGTAAATTGTCAACATGGGAAGAGAGAAGAGATGCTAGATACATCTTGAAAGCAGAACCCAAAGGTAGAGATTATGAGAGAACATCTAAATAGAACATTTCCCACCCTGTGACCTGAATCTTTGTTCAGATCACCACAAAATTGACACAGTCCCTTATTTTGGAAGGTGGTGATTTCTTCTTTTGCCGTCCAACTTGAAAGATACAAAACCATCTTCTAAGACTGCCAGGCTCCTTAATGATCAAACGACCTCCTACCAGTAGAACCTTCTTCCCAGAGAACCCAAAGGGGCAGGGGAAAAAAGTTAATTCCAAACTGGGGATAAACAAGGCAGAATATTAACCATCCAGCCATCTGGAGGCATTTAGTTTAAATTCAGTTTAAAGTGAACCCACTGCACCCCTCCCCTTTCAAAAATTCTCTCCATAAACACGCACACAAAAAGTATTCCTCATCAGAGCCTTCAACATCCTAGGCAGAGAGTGATTTTTAAGGACTAATTCTAAAGTACACTAGTGAAAAGTTGTCCTGTTTTGCTTTTTAAAATCTTAGCATGGGGAAATATTCTATAATTAAGGCAATTTTAACAATAGTAGATAATAATTTGACTATAAATTGTAAGGAATGTAATGACTGCTTATTCTGGCACCAAAGAAGCGGGACTTGCTGTGAAGTGACTGCCAAGAAAAATGATACTCCCACTCAGACTGGACCACTGCAAGTAGTAACTGTTAACCACATGCTTTACACTGCAGTTTGCAAGGACACAGTGCTTTGTTTTCATCTTTACCCAAACACCAGACTGGAAACTCAATGGAGACAAACTGGGTGCTGGAATAGAAACAATAACTGAAGGAAAAAAATATTCTGCGGCTAAATGCTTGCTGGAATGCCTACGTCAAGGGTTTGGAGAACTAAGAAAACCTCTAAGGTCCAAAAGAAACCACTTCCAGCCTGCTCCCGTAGACAGATGCTCAACATATAAGAATGAGGCAAGGCTGAAAGAGGCTTTAGAAAGCCAACTGACAAAGTAGCTGTGAGAAGAAAGGACTAGCAAGAAAAGAATGGCTGGAATGACGCTGAAACCAGGTGACCTTGAGCTAGACTAGACAAAGACAGCAATCCTGCCTGGGGCCTGACCTGAGATTCCTGGGGAAGAGAGAGTAAGCACCTAGTACAAAGGCTGAAGCGAGGAACAGGGGCAAAGGCAGACTCGTTTCTAAAAGTATCTCTGCAGGTACAGCTAAATTCCTGTTCATGTCTGGAATAGACAATGTAAGAAGAAACCATTCGTCTACCAGGACTAAAACAAACCACATGAAATAATCAGATCCTACCTCTAACCAAGTCAAGAAATAAATAACACTATATTCTAGATTTGAAAAAAGATTTTTGCCTTGACTGGTGTGGCTCAGTGGACTGAGCACCATCCTGTGAACCAAAGGGTTGCTGGTCCGATTCCCAGTTGGCACGTGCCTGGATTGTGGGCCAGGTTCCCAGTAGGGGGTTGCATGAGAGGCAACCACATATTGATGTTTCCCTCTCTTCCCCTCTGTCTAAAAATAAATAAAACCTTTGAAAAATTAAAATTAAAAAAGATTCTTTTCCCTTTCTTACTTAGCCATCCAGGACTGAATGCATTAGAAAATTTAAAGTAAACTAAATCTCTTAAAATACATTAATTAAATTAAATGGGGATTACATAGAAATATCCATTCCTGGAATAAATACAAAAGTCAAAAATCATGTTTGAAGTTATTTTTTAATTGAAAACATTTCCCGAACACCTACCTCGTACGACGCCATGTGATAGAAATTAGAGATACGGTGCCTCTCAGATCAGGCATGATTGGGCAAGAAGGGCTTCTTTTTTTTTTTTTTAAAGCTCAAACAGCCACAAGGTCAGAGACAAGGACCATCAAATGTACCCTCATTTTTAATACAGTACTCCTGTCCTTAACTTCTAGTGTTTCTTTCATTATGATCATACATTTACTCAGTTTGGTAAATGTTTAAAAGGGAAACCAATATTCAAATATTTAAACCTGTCAGTCTAACTAAAAACCAACTCTTGCCTCCTGTGACTTTAGGTCAGGGTGTCAGTTTCCCAATCAGAGGACAGCAGACAGTAGCGGGGTTAGGAACTAAACGCTTAGAACAGAAGGTGCTAAGGAACAAAATCACCAACCAAAAGCTCTCAAGCGAGCAAGCTTCAGAATTTAGTTTTTATTTATATTTTATTGATCATGCTTTCACAGTTACCCCTACTTTTCCCCCGGGCCCCCATCCACCCCACCCTCCACTCCCTCAGGCAATCCCCCCCCTACCACTGTTTATGTCCAAGGGTCATGCATATAGGTTCTTTTAAGCCTGTGAATGTATAACATACAGCCAGCCTTTAAGCTGTTTACAGAAAAGGGCAAAGTGGCACATAGAAGTCACTCCTTATCGATCCAGCACTGTTGGGAAACTAGGTGCTCTAAAGAGGTAAACATGTAAGTCAACTGAACTTTTCTCTTTCAAGAGCAATTTCTGCATTTTAAATATGTTATGACTTTCTAAACTTTGCAATCAGAATATACCAAACACAATTATTTCATACTACTGTGTTCTCAAGGGTTACAGAGGTGCCTCTTGACCATTCCCCATTTTAAAAGGTCTCAGATTGCCAAGATTAGCCAAGTTCTGGGTCTACTGTACAGCTTCTGGCCTCCCCGCTCTGTTTCACAGTGGCATTGCTCACTTCTCCCAGAAATCACCTTACCCACCTCTCAGACCATCCCTTCCTCTTTACCCCTCCACTCCACAAGTAGCTACTTGTTAATTTCTAATCAGCCATGACCTGCGAAGCCAGATAACCTAAGCTTTATCCTCCATTTTTAAACCCTATCTACCTAACTTGAATGTAAGCACCTCAAAAGCTTGGTTCCCGTTTTAAACCTGTTTGAATCCTTAGCACCTCACATTCTGCTGTTGATGGAAGACCTATTCAATCAATGATTGCAGATGATAAATTTCTGAAGGCTCTTTCTACAAGTAGATAGAATGCATGGGCTTTATGACAGCTGTTTCCATCATTTAGCTTTCCTGCTTACTTCCACATTCCCAGCTGTGTTCTGGATGGCTGTGCAGGCCAGAAGCCTAGGGATTTACCGTACTTCTATTTCTTGATAAGATACTTGAAGAGAATAAACACATGGCAAAGAGGACATTAAAGTAAGGGATAAAGGGATTTTTTTTTATTTTACCAATAAAGACAAAGAGGAAAAATATCACCCAGTATACTGACACCTAATCAATAAATGACAACACGGCTGGATTCTTTTCTATCTAATTCTCTCCAAAGCACTTTCAGTGCCCTAGTCCTTTTTCTCTAGCAAAGCATCACTGGTTATAGTATATACTGGATCCTCATTAAAAATATTTTCTGAGTTTAACAAACCTTCCTCTTAAGTCCAAGTTAGCCGAAATTAACACAATTAAGTGTTAATTTGCACTGAGTCTAAATTAAAGCTCTCTATGAAGATAACACTTTGTGATGATTTTGATTGAAAAATTTAGAATCACAATCTCAGAGATGGAAGGGACCTCAGAGGTCAGAGAGAGTGGTGGCTCTGAACCATGACTGCTCATCAGAACCACCAGGGAGCTTTAAAAAAAATTACTATGACCTACTCGCACTGCCAGAATGTATGATTTAATTGGTCTGGGGTGGTGCCCAGACATAGGATTTTAAAAGTTCTCCAGGTGGTTCTAATAGTAGCCAGGATTGAGAATCCCTGACCTAATCCAGCACTCTAACACCCCACTCACATTTTTCAGACAAAGGAGAAAGAACCTCACCAAAGGTATGAGGGAGACTAATTTGTCACAAAAGCAAGCTAGAACTGCTCTTTCCAAGAAACCATGTCCTCTCCATGTAAACTACTGTAGGACAGTGGTGTTTCTCTTCTATCATTTTCTCTCCTGAATAAACCAACATCCCCACCTAATCCAAAGTAAATGTATTTTCTGCATATTTCTTGGCCTTGGAATCCCACTGCCTAATTCTAGGAAACCTAAACTATGTATGTCTGTGTCAATATAGTATCCACTTCTTTTTTCTCAAAGAACTCTAGGAGGTTAATCAGGCATGGTTTCGGGCCTTAAAGAACCATACTGCTTTTCCTCTGATAAATTAAGAAGACTCAGTTAGCCCATCCTTTTCACCATTATCATCACATGGGCCCTTCTTTCAAATACCTTGCCAGTTTTACCTCCAATGCTTTTTCAGCCCACTTAATTTCTATCACCTCTGATTCTCTTTTGCCTCACTTAATTTCTAGTTTGTACCTGCCCTGCCATACTTTGTGAACTTCCATCTTCTCTTGGCTTAAACTCTTTCCATTTTGTGAAAGATGCATTTTTCCCTGAAGCAGCCTCTTCTACTCTGCCAGTTAGTTAGTCATGCAGGGTTTTTTTTTTTTCTTCCCCCAAGCAGCTGGTCTTTTTGATGTCTGGCACACATTTATCTGGGCTTCCAATAAGATGTTTTTACATAGTTTCCAGGCTTCCTGGAGGTTATTGACTTTTTTAACTCTTCCATTCAATTTTTTTCCTAATTTCTAACATTTGTTAGAGTTTCTTTTTCAAAAGTTGAATACCTGACTGATAGATCTCTTTGATTTTTCTCTCCCACCAGATTGCTGAATTAAATGCATCAGAACTTAAATATAATATTTCAAATTACCTCCAGGATGGAATCGCTTCATGAATTTCTGCACTTTCATGTGCTCTTATGGTAAGCAACAGATGTTTAACCAAGTGGAACTGAAAATGCTAGTTCTTACTTGTTTGTATTTTAGTGTGTCTGCTTATATAAAATGTTCTGATATCCTTAAGCCTGTGTTCCTGTTTGGTAAGGAAAATAAACTCAAAGTTTTATTTTTTAAAAGTTAACCAATGTGCATTCAACAGCTCTCTATACTGAATCTAATGTGTTAAACTACTCTTCTAAATTTGTTCTAAACCACCTAGTCACGAAAGTCTCAACTGTTTGTTACTTAGTATTTAACTCAACGTGGGAAAAACAGAATTCTGAATCTTCCTCAAAAATTCCTATAACACCCAGTTATTAATGAAGTGGTAAAGACAACTGCCCCCCCAAAAAAGAATAAAAACATTCTCCACATGCCCTGGCTGGTGTGGCTCAGTGGACTGAGTGCCAGCCTACAAACCAAAGAATCTCCAGTTTGATTCCCTGTCAGGGCACATCCCTGAGTTGTGGGCCAGGTCACCAGTTGGGGGCGCATGAGAGGCAACCACACATTGATGTTTCTCTCCCTCTCTCCCTTACCCTCTCTCTCAAAATAAATAAATAAAATCTTTTAAAAATTTTTTAAAAACATTCTCCAAATTATACCAACATATCATGGATATTTAACCCTGCATTTATTTCACTTGACAAATTGAAATCCAAAAGACTCCCAGGAAAGCAAGAGACCATGAGATGACAATCTATCATCAAAGCAGTATAATATCATCACAGTACTGGTGTCCTGGAAATGAATGCAACAGGATTTGTCTGTCATCTCCCCCCACACACTTCTTTTAACTATTGCACTTGGTACTGTTGGGCACACAACACACCAGGAGCAGCCATCTGTTCTCATATTGCTTAGTTAAAAAAAAACACACATGTGCCTGCACAAAAAATTAACTAAAATATGACACAGTAATGTGCAAAGATCATGGACCTAACTCAAGCAGGGAACTAGGAAGAAGATACACAACCCTGGGGAATTCTGAAGTGATTCAATAAAAGTATCATTTGAGATACTTGGAGCCACTAAAGCCCAAAGTAGAGGAATGATTCCATTGAAAACGCCACTGTGAAGAAATGAAGCTGGTGCCCTGGCTGGTGTGGCTCAGTGGATTGGTCTGAGAATCAAAGGGTTGCTGGTTCGATTCCAAGTCAGGGCACATGCCTTGGTTGTGGGCCAGGTCCCCAGTGGGGGTGTTCAACAGGCAACCACACACTGATGCTTCTCTCCCTCTCTTTCTCCTTCCCTTCTCCTCTGTCCGGAAATAAGTAAATAAAAAATATTTTTTAAAAAAGAGGCCCTGTCTGGTGTAGCTTATTAGATTGAGTGCAGGCCTTTGAACCAAAGGGTCACTGGTTCGATTCCCAGTCAGGGCCCATGTCTGGGTTGTGGGCCAGGTCCCCAGTAGGGGGTGTGGGAGAGGCAACCACATATGGATGTCTCTCTCCTTCTCTTTCTCCCTCCCTTCCCCTCTCTCTAAAAGTAAATAAAATCTTTAAAAAATAAAATAAAAAGAAATGAAGCTGGCAATGTGCAAGATGGAATGGGAGAATAACAGACAATGGCGAGTAGACCAGTTAAGAATGATTGAAAACAGCCCACTAACAGCTCTCCCTGCCTTGCCTCAGCAACCTTAACTAGCAGGGCCACTAGCTATTTTCCTAAAACAGCTTGACTAATGACATTTACCTCCTCAGAAACCATCACCGACTCCACATGGCCCACAAATTACAATTTACAATATATTGCTTCTACTGTTAACACTAGATTGTCTATGTCTGGGTACAACATGTTGCCTGGAATGGACATGGTTGAATCCTCTCTATGACGGCATCACAATAGCGATGTGATGATAGTCGTTTACTAGTTAATTGATGATCCTCTCACAGCTTCTATTTCTACCACCAGCCCTCATGGGAGTTTGGAAGGTACTTTCTTGTCTTTACTATCTGTACAATATAGCATAGACTATACTCTGGGTCAGGTAAGACCTGGATTCAAATGACACCTCTACCATTCACCAGCTGTGAGACTGACTGTATGTATAAATCCCTTGGGGTCTGTTTTCTGGTCTGTAAAACGGGGATAATGAAGGTAGTAATTCTGACCATCATATGGTTGCTGTGGATTATAAATGGTCTCATGTAAAGCCCATAGAGTAGAACCAGGCCGGGAGAAAGCACTGAATAGCTACTCTCTTTTCATGAGGCCAAAATGCACTTTTTGTGAACATATATGGAAATAACCTCAGTAGTTAAGACAGTTACTGTTATTGGGGAGCCAGAGACTCACTTCCAACTGATTTTGGTTAGCACTGATATTGTTTCCCGTGTAAAGACAACAAAAACTTCCTTTTTCATTCCTTAGTCTCCTGAAACTGCATGCAACCCAACCTAAGTTAATAAAAAAAGGATAATAGTAATTATGCTGAATCAAACATTTTATATTTGTATGTTCTAACTGGACACTGAGTTGCATAAACCAGAACTTTTTACTGAGGTTTGTTAATTGTTTTGTTTTTTTTATGAGCATGTCCAGGAGGTGGTTCCTATACTACTACCTGGGACAATTTCTATACTAACAGGCTCAATTAGACCTCTTCTCAGGAGAAACACAAGGAACCAAACTGATGATTCCAAAAGAATAGATCAAACAAGTTCCCTGCAAAATCCAATCCATCTACTTAAACTGGGGAAAAGAAGGAATACAAATCTTGAAGACATTATGCTGTGTGTCCTACATGTAATAATCAACTCAGTATCAGACAGTATTCCCACCTCTCCCCTCACACGCATTTTGCCATGTAATCCTAACATAGCTTAAGTCATTCCCAGAATCCTTTGGGGTATACATTTGTGTAAGTGTGCGCATGCATGAGTGCACTCACAGGTGCACTGCTCATGAACATAAATGGGAACAAAACAGAACAATTCCAGAATCACAACTATGACACAAAATTCTCACTGACATCATTGAATGTCACTGTGGAAGAGACCTTTGGCAAGCTTAAGAACATTTCTGACCAACTGCCTCACTCTTAAGGACCATTTCAACAAAAACTAGATTAATAATAAAATGCCAATTATCCTGTGTTTATGGAGAAAGGCACAGAATTGGTAGGTTTTGAAATTTATTAGTATCATTTTATTATTAGTGAACTAGCATTAACTAGCTAATACTTGAGTCCAAATCTATTCTCCCTTGGAACTTCTGGGCACTCCTTTTTCCTCATCTGTACCACTCACACGGTACTTATCACACACCATGTTGTATTCCAACTATGTGTGTGCATGGCTTGTCTCTCCACTACCTGAAAGGTCCAGGGTGGCAGAGGCCCCTCTTGCCTTTCTTTCCTCCACTATGCCAAGCACAGAATATTGCACATAGTAGGGACTCCAAAAAAATATGCCCATTGAGAGCTAAACAAAAACCTATCCTTTGTGTTACAGATCCCTTGTGATCACAGCATCTGGGCTACCCATTACTTGATTAAGTACAGGGGTACATGCAGGACTTCAACCAGAAGCCCTGTCAGCATGATATATTCCCCAATGCCCTTGAGAGCATATCAAATTATCTTAATTATGATCTAAGAAGACTGAAAGCACTTAAGAACATGGAGTATTCTTAAAGCCTGTTCAAACCTTTAGAAGGCAAGTGCAAGGCCCTCAGGAACAAAACCTTCAACTTGGGCTAAGCCTGAGGCTAAGTACCCAGACACTGTGACCCTGGACTTTTTGCATTTATGTATCACCACCACCAGCAGCAGCACCACCACTGACAGAAGTGCCTGGCAATGAATTAGTTCAGACATAAGCTGAATGCAAGTCATTATATTGACTATACTCCCCAAAATGACCAAAATTTTCTGAGTGTAGCCCAGGGAAGACAAGGCTAATGTATGCATCTTGAGAGGCCAAGCCGATGGTAAAGATTACCCCTGTTTCTATACTGGCCGTCTAAAGGTATTTACTTGGGTCTGTCTGTGTTGTGACAGTGTCCTAGACTCAAATGAATGCCTCTAACACTCCACATTTTTGAGCCATTCAGTCATGCATTTTTGTTATTGTTGAAAGTGGTGCAAAATTGCACTGCATGAGCTAAAATCCTTGGTGGTCTTCCAAGGATTCCAGCTAAAAAGGCACTTCCTTTGTTCCTCAGGAGAATGCAGTCCAGTAGGTCATTCAAAAGGGGAAATAAAAGCAGCAGCCCTGGGAGGGAGATGAAGGACAAGACAAAAAGAATAAAATGTTTTGGGTGTGAGCACATTAGCTTCCATTTCCTGCTGCTGGTCACTAATAACTCTCCTATCTTTGGAAGGAAAATGTCCAGATGGACACACGCAAAAATATTCCTCAGGTGTTTTCTGGACATCATGACAATCAAAGGGAACACCTAGTAACAACAGCCCTTGAGCACCCATCCAACTTCCTTTTCCCTGAGAAGCTGGCTGGGGAAGATGTCCTGTGGCTGCAAGACTGCACAGAGCAAAGTTGGAGAAAGTGGGGAGGGCCGTTTCACAACCTACTCCCTGAATGCCTCCAGTCCATCTCAAAGGCACATATTGTTTGCATGAGCAGAAGATGAAAACTTGTCACATTCCCATTAAGTGCATCACTGCATCTATCCCTTCAAAATGTGGGAATGACAACTGTAACCTTCACGCCAATCATCTCCGCTGGGCCAGGGTCCAAACCGTGCAGGGCACAAAGACCACAGGTCTGACCTGCGGAGCCCCCAAGCCTCAGTAACTGTTGGTTCACTTCACTTTTTCTGGCTGGGTGGGAGGAAGAGTGGAAAGAAAGAGGGCTTTTCAGGGCTCTACAACCAATAAAATCGTGCCTCCGTGAGGACATACTTGAGCTCCCAAGAAGTCCAACAGCTAAGACCAAACAGTTTCTAATCAGTATAGTGTGCGAGCTATTTGATAACTGCAAAGGTGCAGTGGGCTTCTAGGCTGCACCAACAAGTTCTTGGGTTGGGTTTCTAGACAGTTGCCAGTTACACTCTGAGAGTGCCCAGCACCTTCCCTCAATTACTTTTGCAAGTTATATATAACTGATGACTGTACTTAACCTGCAAGGTTATTAATTGTCCTTCCAAAAAATGACCAAGTCTTCCTAAACATTTGGAAGTGCCTGGTTGAAATTACAGTATTTCCTTTGCCAATTGCCGGACCCCAGTCCGCCCCACCCAAGTGACCGACACCTAGAAGCAAAGGCGGGCTCTGCTCACTTCCATGAAAGGTTCGGAATGGAGGCTTAGCCCCAGGGCTCAAATCGCTCACTTCAATGTTAGGTTACGCTGGCCACCAGCCAGCTAGATTCGAGGTTCTTTCTGAACCCTCCAGGCGAACGGGCTACCTGCGCCGCCGCTGGCCCATGGGGCTGGCTGCACGCAACAGTTAGCCTCTGGTAAGGAGAGACTGCGACCCTGAGGGAACCGGCCCGACCACCTCAGCCGGCCTCGCAAGGAGAAATTTGAAGGGCACTGGCTGGAAAGCTACCTCCCTGGCACTCCAAAAAGGGCTTTACCCCCACGAGCCCCCAAGCGCCGAATTCCGGTGAACTTTTTCACAGGCTAAACAGTCCTATTTGCATAACCATCTCCTAGCAGAGACTCAGGTTTCCTGTAATCAGTCCTTTCAAAGGTTTGTAATTCAATGTGCAATTAACCCTTAAAATGAGGTGAGAAAAAGAAAGGGGAGGAAATACCCTTCTCGTCCAACACCTTCCGGAAAATAGAAGAGCTCCCAAAAGTCAGGTTTGAAGGCGTGGAAAGTCTTTTTTTAAAGGCGACTCCTAAAGCCGCTGTAGCTAATAAGACTAGTCCGTGTCAACGGTGGGAGAGAAATGGGGAGAAGGTTTTTAAGTAACATCAATGAAACATCAATTCAAGTTCCACGTTTTGCGCTCCCCGGAATTTGGCAACCTCTAAAGGATTCCCCACCGCCACCCCACTGGCGACCTCCACCCCCCAACCGGCTCTCTTCACCCACAAAACAAAGCGGGGAGCCCAGTAAGAAGTTCAACCCGGAAAAGGCAAGGGAGCGGGTGACGCGCACTCTGCGGGCCAGAGTCCTCCGGGGCTTCCTGGGAATCGGGAGGACGACGGGGGGCGAGGGGGCAAACCGCAGAGGTGGCACCGGGCAATTCGGCGGCGCCCCGCCACTTGCAGCGCCTCGGGCGCCGCGGCTCCACGGGAACCTTCTACGCTGTTAGGGCTCGCTCTCCAGCTCTCCCTCTAGGCTACCTGCGTCCGGCGCGGGGGGAGGGGGCGGCAGGACGCGGGGCTTCTGTGGCCCCTTCTCTGACTACTCGTCTCGGCGCTTGTCCCCCAAGGGATCCCACCTACCGTTGATCTCATGCGTGGGGGCATCGTTCTTGTTGAAGCCTTTTGACACGTAGAGACGTCGCACTTCCGAGCAACTTTTCGACTTGAGCTCGGCAGCCAGCAATGCGGCGCTGAGAACGGCCAGGGTGCAGAGAAGCGCGGGCAAGCCGAACCGTGCCATGGTGCGGGCAGGACGGACGCGCTCTCACCTTCGGGACGGGATGAAAAGTGGCGGGCGCGGACCCTGGGGCTCGCGAGTGAAGCGAGAGGGCGTGGGAGTTGGAGTAAGAGTTGGAGGAGGGGGAAAGCGGCAGGAGGAGGAGACGCGGGACGAAAAGTGGAGCTGGGCCTCGCGCGTTAGGCAACGGTCCCCGGTGCCAGGCGCCCGGCCGGGAGAGGAGGAGGAGGTTGCAGAGGCGGTGTGTAGCCCAAGGGAGCGAAGGCGCGGACCGGTAACTCGGACCTCCGCGAGGACAGTGAGCGGAGCGAGCTGGCTGACCGACGGGACAGGGATGAGGGGAGGGAGTGAAAGGTGGCAGGCTCCGCGGGGGCCGCGGAGGGTGTGAGCAGCGGCGGCTGGCGCTCCTTGCGCGCGGCTCGGGCTGCCCGGCGCTGCTCCGCTCTTCTGTCTCCACTCGGCTCGTTCACTCTGCCCTCGGCCGCACGACTGTACCGTCCTCAGCTCCGCCGCTGATTGACTGGCCGGCGTGCACGGCGACGCTCGGCAAACTTGGCCCAGCGGGCGGCACAGGGGGTGGGGGCGGGCGGCGGGGGGGCCGGAGACGGGCGGGAGCTGGTAAGGTCGGGATGGGAGAAAACCTGGAAGCGGGGTTGGATCCGGAGTAGCTAAATCCACTTCCTAGGGGGCCGCACCGGGCGCGCGGCGCTCCCTCCAGAGACACGCCCCGCCGGGCTCCTCCTTCCTCCTCTCCTCCAGGAAGGCGAGGAGCCTGCCCACCGCCCCCCAACCTTAGAGGAAAGGCTAACTTCTCCGGGGTAAAGGGGCCAAGCCCCTGGGGCACCGAGCAGCTGGGGACTTGTCCTAAAGCCCACGTTCGAGTCCTAGGCCTTCTGTGCGTGGCCACCTGACCCACTACCTGTGGGCCAAAGCCCGGCGAAAACCCTCTAGCCTTCATACCTGCCCCTGTTACCCTCGCCCCCGCCGCCTTGAGGACGCTCCTAACCACTTAGTTCCTGGGCCAGGGGAAAGCGCTGGTATTACTCACATTGTTTCTCTTGCTAGTACCACGGGGACTTAAGACTCAAAGCTGGCCCTCAAGCCTCCTCACCTGGCCTCTTCAGACCTGCTTAGCATCAAACGGCGCTCTTGGAGCACCGCCTCGTTCGGAGCCCTGGCTAGCATTTGTCTCCTCGCCTCCACCCCATCTCCACCATGCCTGGTTCTGCTGAACCCTGGTTCTCTAAACCCTGAAGTTGGGGGGAGGACCAACTGCGAGACCATGGAACCAAGTTAGCGTTGATCTTAGAATCCTAGCCCAAACCAACCTTCTGTATGGAGGGAAACTGAGGCCAAGAGAAGCGGGTAGCGACTTGCTAAGAGCATGCAGCTAGAGGGTGGGGGTTCAAAACCCGGATTCAACTCCCAGGGAACAGGGAATAAAGGTAGCCCGAGATCCCCAATTCTTCTCTCACCACTCTGGGACCCAGTCTCCCCTTAGCCATCAGAAAAATGGAAATGGGCGAGTCTTCCCTCCTTCCAAGCTTTGTCATATTCCATTAATGAGTGTTTTTGAAGCTCCCAGGGCTCCTTTAATGAAGGGAACTGTGCAGATTGGGAACTTGTCATTACAGTTGTTATTGTTACAATCTGCTTTAAGAGGTTACAGTGAGAAGTGCATCAGACACCTCGGGAGTGTGCTGGGAACTGGGCAGATAAAAGGGGCTGGAACTTATTATTTGGCTAGACTCTCAATTCCCATAAAATTACATAGGGTGAAGATATGAACCATCATTACAATTATCATCCTCCTAGGGTTTGTTGAGACTTCCTCCACTGTTGTTTGCAAACCACAGTGACAAGGTTGGCTATGAAGAGATGTAGAAACTAGCATAGCTGTTGTTTTGAATGCCCACTGCAGACTCTTCTATATTTTATTAGCTCTTGGAGATCACCAGCATAAACAGACAGATTGTGACCTGTCTATAAGTGGGACTTAGAATAGAATTTCTGTGGGTTGGCAGAGCACTAACTCGGCAACAAGGAAAGGAGTTTTTCTAAATATGCAAACTCAACTACAAATGAATTTCCAGCCATTTCCGATGGACTTTCAAATAGCACAGGTTTCCCTCAAACTGATAATCATCAGGTCCTCAAGGCATTGCTAGGGCTTAGCCCAGCACTTTTAACTTTCACTGATTGATGCATTTACTTAAAGATGTTCTTTACCAGAGAGAATATAATCTGACACGAGGCCAACTTTAATAATAAAATCCAGTGACTGTAAGTGAGAAAAAGACACTTCCAAACCATGAAATCCCAATCAGAAAGCTTCTTTTCACACCAAATCCAGGGGGAAGTCATTCCTCTCCTCCCAGTTTACTCCTTGTCTTTCTGTTCATGTATTATTAGCCAAAACTTGAGACTTTTCCACCAGAAACAGTAACCTCTGGCTAAGAACGGATCTGGACAAGTCTGAACTTTACCACACAAGGCAGGAACCTCAAGCTCTGCTCAGAGGCGGCTCCCACTTCAAAGCCTCCTTTCATTTAAATACAAACAGGGTGAACAACTGGTAATCTGCGAAACAAATACCATCCAGCTTCCCTTTTAGATGGCCTGTAGTTACACCTTCCCTCCCCCACCCCTCTCTAGCTCCCCTTCCAAAAAGCCTTCTTAGTAGAGGTACATCCACTCAGTTAAGTTTTCTGAACACCAAAAAAAATGTGTTGGGGCTGCATGTAGAATGCAAGAATCAACAGTTTCTCAGGATGATTAACTCTCATTTAGCACTGTTTTGTTTTTTTTTTTAATTGCAGTAAAATACATCAACATAAAATGTACCATTTTAATCATCCTAAACTGTACAATTCAGTGGCATTTAGTACGTTCACAATGATGTGCAGCCATCAGCACTCTCTAGGTCTAGAACATTTTCATCATCCCAAAGGGAAACCTCATACTCAGTCAGCCATCAAAAGTCCATCCCCTTCTCCCCATTATTCTGCTTTCTGTGTCTATATATTTGCCTATTCTGGATATTTTATATAAATTGAATCATGCAATAAGTGAACTTTTGTGTCTGAATTTTTTTTTCACCCAGCATCATGTTTTGAAGATCTGTCCATGTGATAGCATGTATCAGCACTTGCTTTCTATAGATGAATAGTATTCCATTTTATGGATAGACCACTTTTGGTCATATAGTACTCTACAGTTTGCAAAGTGCCTCCAGGTGTACTCTCGTGCTCTTAGACAATTTTAATGTTTTTTAAAAAACAAATAAGCAAGCCCTGGCCAGTGTGGCTTGGTTGGTTGGAGTGTCATCCGGTGCACTGAAGAGTCAGGGGTTTGGTTCCAGTTCAGGGAAAATACCTGGGTTGTGGGTTCAGGGCACATATAAAAGCAACCGATCGATGTTTTTCTCTCTCATCAATGATTCTCTCTCCCTTCCTCCCGCTCTAAAGTTAATGCATTATATCCTTGGATGAGGATTTTTTTTTAAATAGATAAGCAAATTGAGTCTCAGCTAGTTTATGTGGCTTGTCCACAGCCACAGGGCTCTTAAGTTGCTGAACCAAGACTGAAAAACTTAAGGCCTCTGACTAAATCCCATGCAGTTTTTCTTTGTTAAAAAACACAATTCTCTGAGTCACATTTAGGATCAGCAGTGAATGTGCATCTGCCCAGATCCTATAGAAATGTCCCTGTTTCAGATTAATACATTTTCATTGAGCACGTACTATTTGCCAGAAGCTGCTCAGACCTAGGAGGGAAGATGTACAAGCCAAAAGGAGTTTACAGTTTAATGTACTGTGTAAGACCTATTTGTAAAGGCTTGCCTAGGTAGAATGCATTTATGATATAATTGGTTTTCCCAAGTGAGGTGTTTCCCCTGATGTGGCACTGGGGTACATTCACTGATGGGCAGACAGAACAAAGTAGGCCCTCACTGCTGCTGCCATCCAAGCCAAGAACTACTTGAGTCAGGAACTACTCCTCTGTCTCAGCTATGGGAGGACTTCTCTTGACCTGCTGGGGACTTACCTTAGTTGCCAAATATGGGGTGAGGAATAGAATGTGACCTCCTCCCTTAGAATAGGTGGTTGTCCTGCAGCCCTCTAGTCTCTCCCCTTTCCAGCCCATCCCTGCCATAGCCATCAGAGTATGCCTTTGATAACATCACCTGAACAATGTCCTTCCTGCCTCCTCGGTGCTCCATTGCTTCCATTGCTTTCCAGATCAACTCCCAAGTCATTCAATAGATCTGGATCCTTGCTATCAGGTTGTAGTCTACATTACCAGCTTTCTAACTGATCCTTCCCAATCCTGTATCTTGTACTCGGTCCCATAAGAACATGTCATCATTCTCCATCATGCCATGCCGTTCCTTGCAACCTTACCCTGACCATGTTAGGAATACCTTTTCATTCCCCTCCATTCATTGGAAAACTCCTTTATATTCATCCATCAAGACAGCTGACAGCCCTGGCTGGTGTGACTCAGTGGGCTGGGTGTCATACCACAACCCGAAGGGTTGCTGGTTTGGTTCCCCATCAGGGTACATGCCACATGCCTGGATTGTGGGCCAGTAAACCTTTATGTATTCTGAACTACTCACTAATATTTAAAAATCAGGAGATTTCAACTCTGACCAGTGTGGCTCAGTTGGGAGTCATACTGCAAAGCAAAAGGTCACATGTTTGATTTCTGCTTAGGAATCAATGTTTCTCTCTCGCATCGAGGTTTCTCTCTCTTTGTCCCTTCTTTGCCCTCTCTCTAAAAGTAAATAAATATTTTTTTTTTAAATCAGGAGATTTCAGATCGAATTTTAGGTCTTCTATTATTCCCTTGGGAAACTGCCCACAGGGCAAACCTGCACACTGGCAGGCAATAGACATTCAAATAAAAATAAAGTCTAGAGAGCTGTTGGAGACTGGGGGTAGAGGAATCCTCAGAGGAAGCAAGACCTCTGCTGAATGGCAAGTGTGGTAATTATTTTGTATAGATAGTGTTTGGAGGCCTAGAAGCAGGAGCTACTAGCTCTGCTTGGGGGAATCTAGGAAGCTTTTTCAGAAGAGGTGATATTTCAGCTAAGTCTTTTTTTTAAGATTTCAATATTTTTTAATTTTTAAAAATTTACTGATGAGAGAGAGAGATTTTTAGTTCCACATATTTATATATTTGTTGGTTGATTCTTATAGGTGCCCTGACCGGAGATTGAACACGCAACCTCGGTGTATCAGGAGGATGCTCCAACCAGCTGAGTTACCCAGCCAGGTTTTCTCAGCTAAGTCCTCTTTTAAAAAAATTGTATTTATTTATTTTTAGAGAGAGAGGAAGGAAGGGAGAAAGAGAGGGTGAGAAACATCAATGTGCGGTTGCCTCTCATGAGCCCTCAACTGGGGACCTGGCCCACAACCCAGGCATGTGCCCTGACTGGGAATCAAAACAGCAACCTTTTGGTTCACAGGCTGGCACTCAGTCTACTGAGCCACACCAACCAGGGCTAAAGAGTATGTCTAATTATTTTTTAAAAAGCCCACTTTTTAGTGATTACACTTCCATGTGATGGCAAACAGTTGCCAGAGATAGTTACTACTCTAGCTTGTTGCATATGATTTGACCTACAGCTTTGATGGAAAACATGCATTTCAATATAATTGGGAGAGAGTTCCTTCTCTAATTTGCCCAGTGGACATAAATGGTTCACTCCTGGAAAGAAAATTATTTCTTCACGTGCTTTTGATTAAATAAAAATACTGATATTTTGTGTTTGACACTTACATTGTGAAGGTACTTCTGGAACATTCATTTTTCAAAATTGTTGTGCGTTACTCTTCCACATCTCACCCAGCTGAAGAGAAAATCACACAGGCAAAAAGGCAGGGTGGAGGTAAGGAACCCAGCATTGTATGAGGAGAGGCTACGAAAATGTGAAATCTAGAAGAGACCTTGGCATTTGTCTAGTCAATCCACCTTCAACTTGACCTTTCCTATTTTGTTTGAAATTTCAAGCATCTGAAAGACTGTCAGAGGCTAGAACAGGAGCAGTAGTCATGGTGGTACTAAAGTAGCAAAGCAGCAACCTTGCTGCTTCTACTCAGGATTTTACCTGAGAACAAGGTCTCCTCTGTATCAGGCATATTGTGGCCCAAGGTTGCAGAGGACAACCAGTGAGTGACATTTGGTACCAAATATTGTATTTTACATTCATTCTCTACCTTGTTTGGAAAAAACAGACAAGCTATCTGGTGTCAGCTTCACTCTCACAGGGCTCCAAGGAGCTGAAGGGCACCCTCCCCAACCCTGGCCATGAACGTTATGAAACCTGTTTCTCCTCTGTGATGATCAGGAATCTGAGCTGCAAAATCAAGGCCGAGTTGAAAAAGCAAAAAAAAAAAAAATGTTTTAAGCAACATAAGAAAGTTCTTTATGAACTACCTACCAACTTAGCCAGATAGGTTTTTGGACTTGCACTTCAAACCTGAAAAATCACAATGAATTTCTTTTTTCTTTTTTCTACTCCTCCTCATCTTTTTATTCTTCTTTCTCCATAGCACCATCATCTCTGCCTTTATGTGAAGAGACAATGTGCATTTTTAAGAAGACACAGCAGGGAGCAGGCATTTTTATTCCAAAGAGATACCACAGATAAAGAGTTGAAGAGAGTCAGGGTCAGACATAGTTTGACATTTGTCATTTTCTACCCACTGATGGGTGATGTCTACAGAACTGCTGCTGTTACTGCTGCTATAACAATAAAGCATTTAAACAATCAAGAAAACTATTAAACCTGGACAGACATTCCGAGCATCTAGCTGAATCCAGGCTGCATATGCAGCACAGAGAGCATGGCCTTTCCCATGTCCCTCTGCTGACATATATAAGCTTCCCTTACCCAGACCGACTTTCCCAAAATTTCAACTCATATTTTTTTAATTCTCAGAGTACACGTACTGGATTCCAGCGTACATGAGGCTTGTTGGGAAGGAAGGAGGATGCGCAAAGTTGGCAGAAGTGAGAAAGGCTCTTCCGTGCTCTTCCATTTCCCTCACCCCCAAAAGAACTCTTCCTTCCTTTCCTTGACTTGTCAGGGTCAAGGGAAGTAGGCAGCTCAAAAATGTATGAAGAAAAATGTTTATAAGTCAGATTATTTATTTATCTTTTTAAAGATTTTATTTATTAATTTAGAGAGAGGGGAAGGGAAGGAGAAGGAGAGGGAGAAAAGCATCAATCTGTGGTTGTCTCTCTCATGAATCCCACTGGGGACCTGACCCACAACCCAGGCATATGTTCTGACTGGGAATTGAACCAGTGATCCTTTGGATTTCAGGCCCAGGCTCAGTCCAGTGAGTCACACCAGCCAGGGCAGATTTTTTATTTTAAATAATCTAATTCCTGTGACTCCTAACTTTATTTCCTTTAAAAATATGGATTCATATGAGTTTGTCTCTCTTTAGTAAATATGTACAAACAATATGATTTTGAAAATTTGCTGGTTTCTGTCAATATTTTAGTTACTATGAATAAAGGATTTTGAGAAAACTTTCTGGGAGTGTGTGTTCTATATTTTGATCCAGGTGGTAATTACCCAAGTACATGTATATGTAAATACTCATCAGGCTGTACACTTCAGATTTATGCACTTTATTGAATGTATGTTATTCAAAAGGGGAGGATACAACAAAACGACCACAATTTTTTTTTGGTGGATGAGTTTAGGGGTACAGTATATATACACACAGTGTATGTGTGTGTACATGTAAATGCATATGTACATGACTTGAAGACTTTTCTATATTTTACAGTAAATATATGTGACTTTTATGGGTAAAAAATAATACATATTTTTAAATGAATATCACTGTCCTGCTGAAGAGAAACTCTCATTTCTCTTACTTGCTTTTTTCTTTTCCACCCTAATGTTCCCTATTTATAATTACATCATAGCTCAGCTCATTAAACAAAGGTCTTTTTTCTTCTTGCATGATTCTCAAACATTTACCAAGTGGCTACTCTCCAAATTCATCACCCTGGGGCTCTCAGGCGATGTGAGGATGTGTGATGATTAGAATGCTGTGTTGGGCCCTGGCTGGTGTGGCTCAGTGGATTGAATATGGGCTGTGAACCAAAGGGTCGCAGTTCGATTCCCAGTCAGGGCACATGCCTGGGTTGCAGGCCAGGTCCCCAGTGGGGGCCACCTGAGAGGCAACTACACATTGATGTTTCTCTCCCTTTGCTTCTCCCTCCCTTCCTCTCTCTAAAAATAAATAAAATCTTTAAAAAATGTGCTGCATTATCAAGGCCTGCCCAGGATGCTTAGAAGCTAGAAGAGCTGGAAGCATGACTGCAGCCAAGTCCTCATCCTAGATGGAGAGCTGAGGATGAAGAAAAAGTGACTGTACATACACAAGCGCCACACAAGCACCACAGGGCTGAACTGGTGGCATTACCAACCATAGAGCCACAAATAGAAAACCAGGTGAAAAGTGCAAAACTTGGTTGGAAGTCACTGAGGAGAGTCAAGGGTAAGAGCTACAAATTACGTTGAAGGGCATGTCCCATCTTTGTTAATCAGGAGAATCTGGGTGCCTGGATGTCAGACTGTATAAATGTAATAGGGTGAGACTGTCAGCTTCTCTGAACTGAATACTGTTAATGTTGCACTTTTAAGGCCCAATACTTGCTTGTTTTTGTTGTTGCTATTGTTGTTTGTTTCTTCCGGGCTGCTGCCCTATCCTAGATAACAGCTACTATCTATCGAGCTCTTCTCATTTATACACCCTCCCTGAACATATGATGTATCACCTCCTGAGCACTTGCTATGTGTTGATCTTTGCGGCAATCCCATGAGGTAGGTTCGAAAGTTATTTCCATTTCACAGATGAAGAAACAGGCTCACGGATTTAAATCACATGCCCAAGGGCACCCACTTGATCAGTGGCAGAGCTGAGAGTTGTGCCCAATTCTGACACTTGAAGCCCATGCTCTTGATCACCTTGCTTGCCATACAAGGCTATTGGCATCCCAGGGAGCCCCTGTTTGGTGTTGGGCACCAGCAGTCAGTATGGCCAAGACCCACCAGCTAAGATGCTCAAATTCTTTCTTTCCTTCCTTTTTGAATTGAGTTGAAATTCACAAAAAAATAACCACTTTAAAGTGAGCAATTGAGTGACATTTTGTACATGCACAATGTTGTACAACTACCACCTTTTCATTACCCCAAAAAGAAACTCTACACCCATTAAGCTATAACTCCCCATTTTCCTTTTCTACCAGCCTCTGGTAACCTCTCTTCTACTTTCCATCTGTATAAATTTGCCTATTCTATACATTTCATATAAGCGAAATCATGCAATATTGTTCCTTTTGCATCTGGCTCATTTCACTTAGCATGTTTTTGAGGTTCATCCATGTTTTAGTATGTATCAGTACTTCATTCCTTTTCATGGCTGAAAAATATTCTGTTGTGTGAATATACATATTTTATTTGTCAGTTTATCAGTGGATGGATATTTGCATTGTTTCCATGCCCAGGAGTTTATCCTAAGGAAATAACAAAGGAGATGCATACATAATTAATTATAAGGATATTCTTTGTGCATATATACCAGAATTTATTAATTCATTGATCCTCTCATGGATATTTGGGCTTTTCCCACCGTTTAGCTATACTATAAAGCTATTGAATAATGCTGCTATGAACATGCATGCACGTGTATTTGAGTACCAGTTCCCAATTCTTTTGGGTATTGACATACTTTCTTTATCATGGATTGTGTCCAGGTAATATAAAATAAGACTCTAAATGCTTGTCCTCTGTGACCCATTAGTTGAATAGTCTGTCTTTGTCAGATCTTGGAAAATTGCACAGTGAGACATCATTGGCTGTGAACCCAGAGATCTCTGAGTCCTAACTCTGCCACTTACCATATTTTTGTTTTCAATCCTCACCCAAGGATATGTTTATTGATTTTAGAGAGAGAGGGAGGAGGAGAGAAAGAGGTAGAGATACAGAGAGAGAAAGAGAAAGAGACAGACAGAGAGAGATCAATGTGAAAGAGAAACTTCGATCGGTGCCCCAACTGGGAGCAGAACTTGCAACCTAGACGTGTTCCCTGATGGGGAATCTAGCCCAAGACCTTTTGGTTTACAGGATGATGCTCCAATCAATGGAGCCACAGGGGACAGAGCCTTACCAGTATCTTGACTCCAATTTGTTCATGTCTAATATTTGAACTCTGGAGTTCCTCCCATCACTGACATTTGATTTTTAATCTGGACAAGATCCTAGCCCTCCAGACAACTGTACTGGGCAGACATGACCTGCAAGAGACAATTGATGACTCACAACAGCATGTGTGTGAAATGCCAGTAATTAATCTTACAGGTGTTAGGAGAAAGATGTTTTCCTTTGAGTCTACCTTCTCCACTCAATATGAGGAAACCTTTTTGATAATTTTCAAATTTCTTACTGTAACAGCAGCTGCTGCTGCCACTGATTTAGATGTCTTGGGCACTGCTCATGTGAGATATTACCCACACAGATCAAGGCCAGAAATGTGAAAACAGAAATGTTATAAAGGTTGAAGTGCTGAGCTGTCAGCGATGCCCAATTCTGGCTGTACAAATCTAGCCCCTTACAAGGAAATGAGGAGCAGCTGGCCACAGTCCTCCCCCAACTTGGGGAATAGCTGCTTCCCTAATTTGAAGAGCAGCAAAAACTCCAACTCCACACCAGACCCATGAAAAAACACTGTTCTACCACCTGCATTGCAGCCTCTCCGTTCATTCCATAAAGAAAAGCAACTCCAGCCCTGACAAGTGTGGTTCAGTGGGTTGGGCATCATCCTGCAAGGGTAAAGGTCACTGGTTGATTCCCAGTCAGGGCGCAGGCCTGGGTTGCAGGTTCAGTCCCTAGTGAGGGTGCATAGGAGAGGCAACTGGTCGATGTTTCTCCCTTGCATCACATTTCTCTCCCTCTTTCTCCCTCCCTTCCCCTCTCAAAATAAATAAATAAAATCTTTAAAAAACACACACATACAACTACAAACTGTACCTCAGCCTCTCCATTCATTGCCTGTCCCTTCTTTGAATTCTATTTTAAATGTTACTTGACAATTGGATAAAATCATATTTCAAAGAATGCGCTGGACAACATGCAGCAGGGACCCATTAAAACATGCTTTGGTATATACGAAAATACACTCATTTTCACAGATTTAAATGCTTTTCGGCTGTCTCCAAAGGACTGCATGACAGATGGTTTCAAAGCAAGTCACATTTACAAACAGCAGACAAAAATATTATTTAGAAGATTCTCTAAGTGTTTTTCTGAGCCTTCTAGAACCAATCTTTTTCCATGAGGTCTCTTATTTCTTATTTGCGGAGGCCCAGTGAAAAAGTCCCTCTATTTCCTAGTAATCTTGTATATATATTTCCTGGGCTTAGAGAATATAAGGGCAGAAAATACTTCTAGAGCTATGGAGCTGTCTCTTGTGTTATTTTAGAAAATACTACCTTGGCCTGAAAAATATGTTATGTGCCCATCACAAACACTAAACCAAAAACCAGAGTGGGGGAGAGGGGAGGGTTTATGTGGAGGACAGGGAGAAATAAGAGAAGAATGAACTGATAGAAGAATTGTCACAGGACTTATGAATCATGTAAACAATCATTTGAAAAAGTAAATTATGCTTTGATTAAAGTCATCAAAATAAGGACGGTCTCCTGGACAATTCCTCTGCTTTTGAAGTTTTCCGAAAAAAGTAACATGTCAGCTATGGCCATACCACCCTGAACATGCCTGATCTCGTCTAAAAAAAGTCACATGTCAAGTACATTTTATGAACAGGGAATAAGCCAAAGCCCTAGTGTCCTCCAGGAGCGTCCACTGTTGGCAGGGACCAAAACGTTAACTCACAAGGCAGGTAGTGTGTGTTAAATCCAGATAACTGGTGGTTCTCATGATCAGAGGAGGGGTGAGGTCGCTAGGCCTTCTGGGGGTGGGTCCAGGCAAGGGAAGATATCCACACCAGAGAGATCTGAAGGGGATAGAAGGAGGGTGGAGGAGGAGTCAGATAAAATAGAATGCCTTGAACAAAAGGCCTAGAAGATAAGGAACATTTGGGAATAGGCAGAGACAGAATAGGGGACAGACATTTCAGCTTGAGGGGAAGAGTACAAACAGAGGTAGGGAAAAGCAAGTGAGCTGGAGCTATGGGGTTGGCAACATGGAGCCCTGTCTGGCTAGAGGGAAAGGATGCTTGACAATGTGAGTGTGACCCATCAGATCATGTTCTCTTACTATATCCACGAAGACTATTTTCTTCTCTTACTGTTCGCCTTAGCCTGAAATCCAGCAGTATTTACACCATCTCTAACATGTATTGACAAGGAGAAGAAAAAGCCTGAACAATATATCTAACTCCGTTTCTGATTAATAGCACAATTGTGGGCTGTCAGTAAAGCCATCCTGCAAGGAGTTGGTACATTTTCATCTCTTACAGTGAAATTTTCCTGTTTATTCCTCCCACTCATGTTCTAGAATTTTATTTATAACACTTTTTGGCCTGCTCTTTAAAGTGTGTGTGTACGTGCCTCTCTGTGTGTGAGAGACTGAGAAACTAAAGTACTCTCTTGGGCTTTGAGCTTCTGGAAAGCAAGCCCCACATACATTCCAAGTGTTATAATTAGGATCCATTATGCATAAGGAGAAGCAACGTAGATGGTGTCCCTCTGTTCTGGCTGCATCGTCTTGCACAGTCGCCTCCTCAGCGAGCATCCATGGACCCAGCAAAGCTGCCTGTCCCCACATTCATGGGGCCCTCTGGGAGTCAGACTCATTGTGCTGGAAGGGGCTTC
>VMDR010011382.1:0-28589 GCA_007922815.1 Macrotus californicus | reverse complement strand
CTTCCTAGGGCTTCCAGTAAAATGTTGAAAAGCAATGGTTAGAGGGAACATCCTTCTTTTATTCCTGATTTTACTGGGAAAGCTTTGAGTTTCTCATGATTAAGTATGATGTCAGCTGTAGGATTTTTTGGTTGAATATTTTTTATCAAGTTTGGGAAGTTTTCATCTATTTCTATTTTTCTGAGAATTTTTATTGTAAATAATTGTTCAATTTTATTGTGATTTTTCTGTATCTATTGATATGATCATGTGCTTTTCTTCTTTAGCCTATTGATGTGATGGATTATATTGCTTGATTTTCTAATGTTGGACCAGCCTTGTACACCTGGAATAAATATCCCTACTTCTGCATCCATCAGCAAGTATAGTTCCCTCTCCAACACATGCCTTGGATCCAAACACTTATGTCTCTCCTCAAATGTGTAACTTTTTTTTCTCTTTTGTCTGCTATGAACACTTACCAGGATATTTTTTAAAGTTATAGTTTAGTTTCAAAATTATTTTGTATTGGTTTCAGGTATACAGCATAGTGGTTAGGCAATCATATACTTGATAAAGTGTTCCCTCAATATTTCTTGTACACATCTGGCACCATATATACAGAGTTATTGCAGTATTGTTGACTATATTCCCTATACCATACTTTACATCCCCATGACTATTTTGTAACTACCAATTTGTACTTCTTAACCCTTCACCTCTTTCACCCAGTCACCCAATCCCTCTCCCCTCTGGTAGCCACCAGTTTTCTCTTTGTCTATGAGTCTATTTCAGTTTTGTTTGTTTATTTTGGTCTTTTGATTGCACATATAAGAGAAATCATATGGTATTTGTTTTTCTTTGACTGACTTATTTCACTTAACATAATATACCCCCTAGGTCCATCCATGCTGTTGCAAATAGTAAGACTTTGTTCTTTTTTTATGACTGGGTAATAGTCCATTGTATACATGTACTACATCATTTTTATCTGCTCATCTATTCATGGGCACTTGGTTTGCTTTCACATGTTGGCTATTGTAAATAATGCTGCAATGAACATAGGGATGCATATATTCTTTCCAATTAGTGTTTTGGGCTTCTTCAGATATATTCCCCAAAGTGGAATCACTGGATCAAAAGGCAGTTTCATTTTTAATTTTAGAATTTGACAATTTCTCAGTCACTTTCCTAGGCTATTCTTGCTATGTTCCTATATCCATAATCCAGAGAGTGAAGACAATCCTTTAAACATGTACATGAAATCATATCACTCCTCTGCCTACATGTTCCAAAGGCTCACCATTTCCAGAAAGATAAAATTCAAATTATCCTCACAGCTTACATGATATAGCTCCATGACCTTTTCCAGCACTGTTAAATGTTAGAACCTTTTGTGTTGGGGAGTAAAATGGGCTCTTCACTGTTGCATAAATTCTCTCTCCATGATTTTTGTCTACATTATAATGTTTTTCTCCATTCAATCTTGGCTTCCACAATCAGAGAACAGAAAATGTGAGAACGCTCTTTTCTTGCATCTATAGTGGAAACATTAACAGGAGGGAGTAACTGCTCCAGGTCCGTCAAATATACATAGTTGCATCCATTTTTTTTCACCATGATCCACATACGTAGTCCTTTTTATTCCCTGAATTTGTCAAATACATCCTTAATTAAAGTGTCCACACATGAACTATTTTGTTACCTGATGTTTGCATAGTTGGCCTTTACTCAGCATGTAGGTTCAAGTGCTACTTTCTCAAGGAGCCTGTTCTGACCACCCCCTTGTCATAGTTATATGTTAATGTTCTACCTGCTGTTGCACTCTCTCTTTACCCTGCCTTCTTTCACACTCCCTTCTATAAATATTTATTGAATGCCCATATGTGACACATACTGTTCTGGCCATAAGACAAAAGAATGAGAGAAATCTTCATGTGTTTCTGTCTCTTGTCACATGGAACTTACATTCAAGTTAAGGAGACACAGAATGAACAGATACATACTAAATCCATAGTCTGTTAGGTAGTGCTAAGTGTGGTAGAGAAAAACAATGCAGGGAACAGAAAGTGCTAGGATTGAGGTGAGAGAGTGTAATTTTACATTGTGTGCATAGGAAGGCTTTACTGAGCAAAGACCTAAAGCAGGTGAGAGAGAGGCTGCTCTCTGGAGAAGAGCAGTAACCTACCTTACGTATTTGAACAAAAGATAGGAGACTTGTGTGGCTGTGGTCAAGTGAGAAAACGCAAGAGTCATAGAAGATAAGTTCAGCCAGGCAAAGGGAATGGGAATGGGTGAGCTCCCATAGGTCGTCCAAGGAGCTTTAGCTTTTCTCAAAATAAGTTGAGAACGTTTTTGGAAGATTTTGAGAGAAATTATCTTAAAGACATGATTTTTAAAAATTGTCTTTTTAAAATTTAATATTTATTATACTTTTTCCCCCATTACCATTTAGTCCCTTACACCTTCCTCCCCCCAGCAATCACCACGCTGTTATCCATGTCCATGAGTCTATGGCCATGCTACCCTGAACATGTCCAATCTCATCTGATCTTGGAATCTAAGCAGGGTCAAGTCTGGTTAGTATTTGGATGGGAAAAGAGACATAATCTTATTGTCATCCCCTGCTGGTATGACAATAGAATATAACAGAGAAAGGTCAAATGAAAACAGACCAATCAGGAAGCTACTGCAATGCTCTAAGTTAGAGATGCTGATGACCTGTGCAGGATGAGGCAGTGGAGGTGATGTGGTCATTTCATGAGGGATTTGGATGTGAAGTGTGAGTGAAGAGATGAGATGAGTCAGGAACGAGGCTAATGGATGGATGAATTGCCCCTGTTGAGTTATGGAGGACTGTAGGTGGGCCAAGTTTGGGGGACAGGGTGGGAAAGATCAGGAGTTTGATTTTGCACACATTACAGTTAAAACTGATGTTAGGTAGGCAGCTGGTTATATAAATGATTTCAGCATGGATGTGTGTGTTTATGTGTGAAAGCATGAATTTGAATATGCATATGGTTTTAAATTGCCTTGGAATAATTTAAGAAATATATTTAAAAATAAATTTGAATCATATTTTTGCAGAATCCCTGAAGTATAATTGTAGAACTTGTTTGGAGCTCAGGTTTACAATTCAGTGTACTGTGGATGTAAAAAGTACAACTTGGTACAACCATCACAACCAGTTTTTTGGTGTCTGGTATGATAAGGAGAAACTATAGGATTTACCGATCTATAACCCTATGGGGCTTATCTCAGTGATATTTCTGTTGTCTGATGTTGGATCTGTTTCTCAGAGAAGTACCTGGATTTTTCTTACATTGTTGAATATGCTGATATGAACCATCAAGTGCTGACAGGTGCTCTTGATGGAACACGTACAAAGGGACAGAGCACTCACTCCTTTTTAGGGTCATATTGGCCCTAAAGGGATTTTGTGTGATGTACAAGTTGTCACGATGTGCTGTTTAAAAATAGTGTCACTGACACATATCCACTAAAATAAATTAACCTTCCTATCTTGACTGACTCTCATTTTGGAAACAGCAACTTCACATGCCAGTGGTGATATGAGCAGCAGGGTTGGGCAGGGGTGAGAAAGCAGGACCCCAGTAAGATGATGGCAGTGTGATAGGACTTTAATAGATTTAGGAGAGCAGTGCAGAGGCAGTGAGCATAAACTTAAATTTATACCGGTCTGGGTTGTAATCCAAACTTCATCACTTTGTAAGTGGGCAGGATTCAACTTCTTCAAACCCAAGAATTAAGAAATAAGATACAATAGAACATAATATGACTCTCTGGAACAAATGAGCTAATGTTTACTTAGAATAGCACTTTCCCATAATGGTTATTATTATCAGTGACTCTTTCATTTAAGTCTCAAGTTTGGTCTTTTGCAGTATCTGAAGAGGGTAATGGGGAGACTTGGTGATCGCTCATCTGTTATATCCAATTCTTTTATTTTTTTTTTATCATTTAAATAGCATGTTATTTTCCTACAGGGATTAGTTTCAGAGTGTGGTTTCATAAGATGTGGGCTAGACTCAGCAGATCCAAGGAAGGGTCCTTATGAAACTGAACCCAATCTAGGCACAGGGACATGCCTTTGAACACACATGATTTTAGAGTATCTTCTCTTAATTGGTGAGTAGGACCCCCACCCCAGCCTCTGATTTAGCTGGGACAAATAGCTCTAGTAAAGCGAGCCCCAGGTCATTAACTCTTGTGGTTGAAACCCTTGCAGCGCATACTGAAGCATTTGAACATTTGGCACACACATTTCATATTTCTTGGTTGTTATTTGGACTTATTAAGCATTTCCCTAACACTTTCCCCCCCAACTTGGCTGCTTTTCAACAGTGGTTCTTCACATTACCCTATGTGAAAGGTGAATACAACAATCCGTATTTTATAGACAAGGAAATTGAGGTCCAAGGAAGCCTAGTGCGGTTTGGCCAAGGACACCGGCAAATTAACCCCTGGAACTAGTAACTGAGCCGAGAGTTCCTCACTGTTGAGTCACGGTTATCTCTCTCAAGGAGGATGTTCTCCACAGATGACTCAACACATTCAAATAAAACACAAAATGATGCCCTCATTTCTCCCTATTAACAAAAAATACTTCATGATTTCATACAGTCATCATATTATAGCCAGAGTAATTATTCTAAAGTCAAATCCGATCAAGCCCCTTTTTCATGTAAGGACAGGTTCCCGTTCTCTGTTGCTCCAGGATAAAGTCCAATGTCCTTCATGACACAGGCATTCTTCTCTGTGATCTTCTACATCTTCTACATGCCAGGCTTTTCCTTCATCCTTCATCTTCATTGTAGTCACACCGGAGACTTTCAGTTCTCTTAATGTACCTTGCACATAAAATCTCGAAGAGAACCTTCCTCCATCTCATTTCCTCTCCTTTAGTTACAGGTCACATTTTCCAAGAAGTTTCCCTACATGTCTCAAGGCTCAGTTGGTTGGCCTTCTGTCCACTCTTATAGTACATGATGTTATACCACTTATATTACTAAAACTATATCTTAAATCAGTCTTTCCCATGAAACTGCAGTCTTCTTGAAGGCAGCATTTTACCAGCTTTGTGGTAGACACCCCAGTTCCTACCATAGTGCCCGCAAACAGGAGGGATACAATGAATATGTTCGAATCGCGTGAATGAGCGAGGCGCCTTCTGATTTGACATTATCCATCTCAAAAAATTCTGAGGTTACTACCCTTCATCCCAGACTCTGTGATGGATGCTAGAGGTATGATATGTTATGATCTGAAGCTTTAACAGTGCAGTTCCTGTCAAATGCCAGGAAGGAGGTGAGTTGTGCTATGAAGCTTACCAGTGTACATGTTTCGGCTTAAGATACGCTCATCTTGGTCCCTCGATTTTTTTATAAGTATAATCAGGCTGACCGTATAGTTAGTTATCCAAACTGGTACAACTTTGTGAGTAGAAGTGGACACTGTTGATAATTATACTTTGACAATCAGCACAGACGAAGGCTGTCTCAGGCAAAGTGAGTGTGTGGTCACCAGGTATGTGAATTATCCTAATGCGCTGTTTGTCCTGAGCTAAGTTCCTGGTTTAACTGATCTGTCTAATGGGCTCAAAGCCGCTGCTGGGTGAGAAACGGCACATTTACACTAACTGAAACAGCTAAGGGACATGTAGCAGTCACTTTGCAACATATGGCTTGACAATCTTTTTCCTCAAGTAGCGCTAAACATAGTAGTAGTTCTATCTCAGTGACAGTAGCAGGTGAGAGAGGCAGTTAAACAGTAGTTCTATCGCTCAGTAAAAGTTTTGGCACCTGGATTTGGACATGAAGAATGCTAACCAGGGAGTTGAAAGATTTCCAGATAGACTGAATCTCTCGGAGCTGCCAAGTTGGCCTGAGAACTTTTCTTTGTGAGTGAGATATGAATGATAACTGAGACCACTCCTTAGCTGGAAAATGCAATTGAAGCATATGTTTAAAACAGCAATGATTAAAATATTACGTTTTCAGAGTCCTCCAGTGCTTCTGAATCCATGGCTGTGCCAAATACTTAACTGTGCAAATGGTGATTATCTTTCGAGAACAGGAGAGGAGCTTCCCAATTGCTGTAGCGAAGGTCTCAGCGCTGGCGGGAGCGTAGGAGGCGAAAGGGAAGACTTGTGCATTAGTAATAAAGGTGAAAATCCCTGACACCTAGAAGGTGTTGAAATTCTGGTTAGCTTGCTTATCTTATTTTGGCAAATGTCCTGTATCAAATGGAAGATGGCATGTTCCCATTACTAAATTTCTCCTTTCCTTCTTGATAGACTTTCTCCAAATTTATGTCCATTAACTATGGCTGGAGAATGTAGTAATTTGTAACTAAGGGTATTAATTTCCACTGAAATGACCTTGGGTTAGAATTAGGAATCCTTTTGTATAACAAAAGGTTAGGAAATGGATCATCACTTAAATATACCACACAGACACACACATACCTGGAGAGAGTAAAGCAAACAAAAAACCCCCAACAAAATCAAACCAAAAAAACTCCATGAAACGGGTGGAAATCAATCAGATCCTGGAATTTCAGCTTTGTATTCTCTTATTCTTTTTCTAGTTTTGTATTAGTGTCTTTTTATGAAGTTCTGAGTTAACCCCAGGTGCATTTGTAAATGGTATTCTTAATTCCCTAATTCAAATTTCTAATCAGCAGTATAGTAATGCTTCAGGACTGGGTTCCTCCAGGGAATGTAAAAATCAACAACAAAACAAAACAAAATGCATGAAATGATAGTTACTGTACCAGTCCATTGCACCATCTATATGCCGTGCACATTTGGGAAAATTTACGGCATGTTAAAAAAAAAGCCACTCTTGCTTGGCGTAAAGAACTGTAACTGACAAGTCACATCTGAGTGTAATATAATCAGGAAGCAAATTGTGTCCTATACTCTTTACGACTTTCCTTGGCCAAGCAATAGCAGATCTTTTCCATGTCCGGAAGGATGGAGGGGTTTAGAACCCCTATTTTGAAGGATTTGGAGGAAACAAAGTCACCCTTCCAATGACACGGACAAGAACAGCTCTGGTTATGGCTGAGCTTCTAGAATGAAACAGCCTGTGTTCATGTCCCAGCTCCATTCATTAGTTGTGTGGCTTTGGGTAAGGCACTTACCCTCTTAGCTTCAATTTTCCCATCCGTAAACTAGGAATAGTAAAAGCCACCGCCACATATGGTCTTGGTGAATATTAACGAAAATGTATGTAGAGACATAAAAACACTAAAGTATTGGACAGATAGTAAGCTCAATAAATATTAGTTGTAATTGTTCAATCCTGTTTATTTGACATTACGGCTATTATGCCTATTTCAGGTTTTGCTTGAGTATTGAGTATTGTACTTGAGTTCACAACCATGAATGTTTGCGTTTCAGTTTTATGGTTCACTAAGAACATTCAGGCTCCAACATTGCATTGCTCCTAGGCTAGGGAGCTCCTGAAACAAGGCATATCCAGAGAGCCCCACTTTCCCCAAGTGCTTCAGGGAGACCCAGCTCCCCTTCCCAACTCAGGCCTGCCACAGCTTGCTCAGGGGAGCAAATGGAATTGCAGCACCAGGCTGGGGCAAGAGGCCACAGATGATTGTAGTTCTCAGGAATGCCTTGAAATCTTGTATGCTCTGTTGCTATGTTATTTTGTTTTTAAATTTTTGGTATTTTTATTCTAACACAAAAATCAATAAAGAGGCTGGGTTAAATGTCACAAGATGTGGGTATTAAGTTTCTCTGAGAAACCATATATTTGGATGGCTATTTGGCACCAAGACACCTCCCCAGACGCTAAGGACATCTCACCCTCCCTTTCAGTCCCAGTCTCCTCTTCTTCCAATAACTGAAACCACAATAATACTCATCACTTCCTACTTCTGTTTCTTCTCTCCCATTTTGCTTCTCCAGCCCTTCCAGCTTGTTGGTAGCCGATTCCTTGTATTATATTTCTTCTCTTTGAATTGTAACAAGTGATATGCCAGAGTAAGAAGTAAGGAAATTTGGATAAAAATCTTGGATCCCCTTAATTTGCTGTTATCTTGGTCTCAGTAGAAAGAAGCTCACCTTACTTGTTTCACAAGGTTGTTATAAGGTCAAAAGTAAAATATTAGGTGTACAACTGCTTTTCAGATGCTCTCACTATTTTTGAGGATACTGTTTCTCATTAAATGTATTTATATAATGTCTCATCTTCTTGCAAAAATAAAAAAAAATATTTAAGGCAAATTTGAAATTATATTTTTCTTGTGAAATATGCTCAAATTGACCCAGCTCTCTGTCTTTTCATTTTTTAAATGACTATTTTTTAGAACAGCTTTAATTCACAGAAAAATTAACAGAGGTTCAGAGCCTCTTCTTCTATTTTTAATATTAAAGTAAAATATGATATGATGAAAGTTTTTCTCATGTATCCACCCTTAAAAAAATAATGTTTTTCCTTTGCTAGCCTAGGCTTTTATTGTTTGTTTGTTTGTTTTTGGTCTATTTGCTCCGTGTAAGTGGAAAAGTAAAAAGCTGGCCTAGAGGCCTCTCACACTTTCCCCTCAGCAATCCAGGTCCTCTATTAAAGGGCGCTTAAGTGTCATCTGCATAGCTGCTGCCCTGGCCTATTTTTAGCCTCTACAACATTTCTGATGACCATGAGAGGATATTATTTATCATATATTAGTGAAGAGCTGGTACAGAGATTGTTCCAGAAATGTGAATCTGTTCACGTGAAAGTAGGGTCCCAGTGAAGGCTGTTTGTCATTGGAGCAAATCATTACTAAGTGATTGGCATATTCTTTTTTGTTTTCCTCCTTCCCCTTAAAGGGGGGCTTCTTCAGTAGCATCCTGATATAAAAGCCATTGAAATAACTAGAGAATGCCTTAAAAAGCCAACCATGGGCACAGTAAAACTCTTCATTGTGAATCAGGGACTGTACTAGTTGCTTTATAGTTGCTAATTCATTTAAATATCTTAGAAACACGATGAGGTAGATCTTATGAGTCCTGTTTTATTGACAAGGAAACAAAGGCAGAGAGATTAAGTAATTTCTCAACAGAGGAAAGCATTCTAGTTGAACAAGTAGTGTTTTTCCTCATATTTGTTAACTAGTCCCGACAAAATCAAGTACACAATCTCTTCTACTCACAGTACAATGAGATATTTTAGTATTATACACACAAATGGCATATGCATTCTGTCATGAATAGAGAATTCCTAAGCAAATACTTCTCCTCATCAATAATCATAATAATAATGTTCTTATGCCTGCACTAAATATTTCCTACATCTTATCACATGAAGCTTACAATAATTAACTGAATTAGGAACATTAGAATTACTTTACAGGTGAGAATTTTGAGACTCTGAGGTGAATTCCTTGCCCAATTCAAATAAACAAGTCCCTGTGACTCTACCTAGACTGTGGCCTTTTCTCTATGTCATAGGGAAGTTAAACTGCCTTGTCCTTGAAGGAGGAGTCCCTTCAGAAATGTAAATCATCAGTGCCTCAAGCAATATGGACCTACTGCAGCATCCTTTTACCTCTGACCTTTCTCCGATGGGGTACTGTGGGATGTTGAAAACTTGTGGCTGGGATGACACTCTTGTCTTTTGGCCATGTTGGAGATCTTTTCGAAAGACTCAGGACCATATTTTACCTTTCCTTCTAAAATGTCCTTTACTTCTGATTCATGCCACAGAAACAGAGAATTTCTAAATAAACAAGCAGAAAGTACCGTGGAATGACTTCATGCCCGGGTTTCTGATTGCTCGCACAGATGACATCCCAGCTGTGCCTTACCGCACGTTCTTTTTTGAATCATTTTCTCTAACCAAAGTATCTCTGGTAACCAAATTTTAGAAACCTCCCCAAGGCAACCTGAGGTTTGGAAACCAAGTGGGCAGTTCCAAATTCTTAGCAGACCATTTTAAGGCATGCAACTCCAGAGCAAGGTCAGACCTCATTAGAATGGGGGTAGGGAGAGAGGATTCGTGGAGAGAGGTTCCTGTCTTTCCATTGTACTGGAATTTAACTGGAATGAGTGAAGGCAATTTTATTTTAAAATCTTTCCCCCTGTCACCTCATTAACACCTCCAATGAGAGGCAGCTGTGAGACTGTTAACTCTTTGCTTGCACATTCTTGAAAGTGCTATTGGCTGGGATCTCCTGTCCTTGTGAGAAGATACCCTGCTGTCACCAATCTGGGTATCTGTAACATTGAAATGAGGGTTTTTCCAAGACTCATATTTATACCCCAATAGTGTGCCATTCCAGAGAGTGAGACGTGCATTTCTGCCAGGTTTTGCATATTTTGAGCTACTACTCCATAAGCTGCAGTATGTTGGATTTTGGGAACTTGGCTGCCTCAGATTCTTTCTGGAAAAAAATGAGAGTGTATATGAACATTCATTAAGTTATTAACTCATTCATTTACTCACACTTTTAATAAATCACATTGGATGAGTGCCTGTTATATGTCAGGCAACATGTCAACATCAGGAGAATAAGACATAATCCCTGTCCTCGAGGAGTTTCCTTTATAATGTGGGGTTAAATCATTCCAAAATAATGTGATAAAATGATAATAAACATTACTATGGGAGCAAAAAAGGGAGAGGCAGGAAAGCAGAGTACACTAAGGGAGGTCAGGGAAGACAGAAGAGAAGTGCTTGAGCTATTCTGAAGTTTGAGTTAGCTATAAGGAGAAAACCCAAGCTGGGAAAGCAACATGTGCAGTCAGGAGAGAATGGTTTGGGCATGGTATTAGAGACCGGCTTGGACCACAGTGTAGCGGACATTGGTGTAGTGGGTGCTGTGGGATAGAGCCCAGAGCCCCCTTTAGGATTGAAAAAAACACATGATCCCAGGTGCTGGGAGTGTTGATGGGTACAAGATCTCAGCTGAACCCTTTTTGGGGATGGTCCTCAACCTAAAGGAGCTACCTTGTCCAAGATCATGCCCCTTTCCATGGGACAGTATGCATCCAAGATACAGAGGTATAAAGGCCAGTTCCCTTTACTTCCAGATAGAGAATTCTGAATATCCATCCCATTTCAAGAGCTCCCAGTAAAACCTGAAGTCTCTGCTGAAACTGTATCATAGTTCAACTTATCCTTCTGTCTAATCTTGCTTACCACAATCTCAAAGCTGGCGTTCACTGGTAAATTATATAAAAAAGGATCAAAAAGCTCAGAGAGATGGGTATACCCAACCCAAAAAGCTCAGAGATGTGGGTATACCCAACTGGGCCACAAGCCAGCTGAATATTTTCATGGGGCCTGGTACCCCATTTATATAAGTGATCAGGAATATGCTGGTGAGACAGGCTCTGGCATCAATGAGAAACTTGGTGGTGGCAGATTGTAAAGGATACTCTTAAAAAGATGGATTTATTGATAACAATGAGGATCATAGAATTCCAAGTAATAGAGGCCAGGTGGTGACACTTGAACAAACAATAATATTTCTAGAATGAATGACAAGATTAGAACGTCAGCTTGGTGGAGAAGTTGTGGAGATGGTTAATAGAATACAGTGGCCCTAGGGGCAAAACAGATGGAGGACCAATAAGAGTATTGTTCAATCTTCACAGTCAAAAGAAATTAAGAATAGTCAAGCAGAAGGCTCAGCATAGCCAACTAACTCCCTTGCACACTCTCCAGACCTGAGACAAATTTTGGACCTGGAGCCCTGAAAGAAATGCCAGATATACAAGAGAAGCTGGAAGAGGAAGAAAAGATTAATGATGGTTCGTATATGGGTTATCTCAAAATGTGAGTGCAAGTTAAAAATGGACTGTGGCTGCATTATAATCCCATTCAAGGAGGAACTTAATGGAGCCATAGTGAGAAGAAATCCTTCCTATGAGCATCATCCTGTAGACTGAAAGGTTGGATGTTTTGTTTCCAGTCATGACATATACCTAGGTTATGGATTTGACCCCAGGTTGGGGAGCATATGAGAAGGCAACCAATTGACATTTTTCTCTCAAATTAATGTCTTTCTCACTCTCTCCTCCAATTCCTCTTTCTCTAAAAGCAATGAAAAACTATCATTTTTCAGATAAAAAGGGATGGGGAAAGATAAAAACAAAAGGCAAAAAAAAAAATTGGAACTAGCTTGGGTAGGTCCACAAGTTTGGTGAGAAGGGTCTCAAGGTTGATGGAGACTCAAATATGGCACCCACCTACTGGCTCTGTTGGGGAAGGGCTTATCAAAGAAACAATGGTCTCTGGGAGAAATCTGCCTCCACCCAGCTCTCACTGATGCCAGATGATTTAGTTTCTCCCTGTATGTCCCTGGTGCCTTTCAAGCTGCTATCCCAGCACTGGAGCTCAGAGGAAGTGAATTAGAGTTTGTGTGCCTGGGACTCCAGAAGTCCTCTGTCTCAGCCTCAATTCCCATTGGTTTTTATATCCAGAAGTTACAGGGACTTTTCTTCTCAGCACTGGGACCCTGAGCTTGGGGGCCTGGTGTAGGGTTGAGACCCCTTGCTCCTTATGGGGGACTTCCACAGCCAAGATATCCCTCCCAATTTTCATCCAATACTCATAGGTGTGGGGCCAGTCCATTCCATGTCTTCACCTCTCCTACCAGTTTTGATGTGTCTTCTTTAATTCCCTAGTTGTAGGACTGCCATTTGGCCAGATTCCAGGTGGTTCTGCATGATGATTGTTCTGTGCTTTAGTTGTAATTCTGATGTGGGAGGATGTGAGTATTGCAATTACCTATGATGCCGTCTTGGCCAGAAGTCAGGGCACTATTTACCTTGACTAGAAATGTCACATATACAGGTATGAATTTGACTTAGCCATCATTACAGTGTATAGTACACCAACAAAGAATCCCATAAAATATATCAGACCAAGGGACACTTTGCAGCAAAGAAAGTGAGGTGATTGGATGTGACCATGGAAAACATTGGTTCTGTCACTTACCACACTCAGAAGCTGAGTAGACATACAGATTGATAGACATACAGATTGGCCTGGTGCAAATGAAACACTAGTTCAGGGATGATATCAAGTAGAATAGGGCACCATCCTCTAGGATGCACTATCTACTCTACATTAGAGATGATTAAATGCTGTTTGTTTACAACAGGAAGACTACCTGAGTCCAGGGATATATGAGTGGAAGCATAAGTAGATTCTCTTATTGTCACTCCCAGTGACCCCCTTAGAAAATTTACACTTTTTATCTGTACTACACTGGGATCTGTATGTTTACAGTTTCTGGTTTTCAAAGAAGAACACTTCCACTGATGGACACAGCAGAAGTACCATTGAACTTGAGACTATAATTGTCATCTAGTCACTAGGGCTATGTGCTATGTGACAAGAAAAAAAAAGAGTCACACTCTGCCAGGGGTAATTGACCCTGATAATCAGGTGGAGGTAAGGATGCTAGGAATTCAGAGAAATGTATATTTTGTGGCCAAGTGATCCATGGAGCATCTCTTGGTACTCCTTGGCCCAAGGGACAAGTACTACAGCAAAAGTCTGAGAAGAGTCTGGAAACCAGGGAATCTGACTTTTTAGCAATGAGGTTCTAAGTCACCTTACCATGTAAGCTATCTAGACAAGTGGGGGTGTAAGCTGAGAATGACGATAATTCAGAAAACATGATAGAGGAGGGCAGGATGAGAAACAGTTGCTACCTTGAGACCAGCCCCAGAGTGTGGGGCTGAAGTTTGTTCACTTCCTGTAAGTTTCCTTAAGGAAAGAGATGGACCAGAATCCAGGATTTGCTGTTCTAAGAACTTATTATTTGAAGCAAGTGGGTCTGAGAGATGCCAGGTGTGGGCAGAAGTGGATACTGTTATGGTGCGTTCGTTACTCAGATTCACCTTTAGGGTTGAGGTGTGCATCACCAACTGCTGAGGTGGCCCTTGGTTCTCAACTGAAACCTTAGACGGGTATTTTCCCAGCTGAAGACAAAATCCTTACTCATATTCCCCTTTCTTTCTCAGGGAAATGAAACGATTGCTCAGTTTGGAGGTGCAAATGTCTAGTCTTCTTGCCTCAACAAGAAAGCGAATTTCAGATGCAGAGCTTCCTCTAATCTATGGCTTCTGTAACCACTATGTGTGTTTCAAGTTCTTCCTTTGCCAAATCCTGCTGCCCTTATCCATCATAATATTGAGAGCTGTTTCCAATAAACCTCCTACATGAATTTATCAGGGTCTCAGATTCTTATTTTAGGGAACCCGACCTGTGACAAAAGTGTATTTGTCAGTTAGGGTAAAGGCTAGGCCATTGTATCAAAGAGACCCAAACATAAAATGGCTTCAGTAATAGAGAATGTAATAATGATGTAATCATTACTCTCTGATGTAATAATCCGGACAGTCTGGCCTGGCAAGCAACTCTGCTCCATGTGATTATTCAAGGACCCAGTTTCCTTCTATCTCATCGATTCACTATTCCCATGACTGTTACCTCATTTAATTTGCTGAAGCTGTTTTCCTGCTGTGTTCTGGGCCACAGGGAAGGGGAAAAGAGCATGGGAGAGCACATGTCTATTAATTTAAAGCTCAGACTTGGACATGACACACCTTTTCTGTTTATATCAGGAGGACTTAGTCACATGTCACACCTGGCTACTGAGGATGCTGGGAAATGTAGTTTCTAACTTCTGGGCCTAGTCTGAACCTTGTTATAGAAGAAAGAAAGAACAGGTTTTGGTGTAAAGTGCATCTAGTTCAGGTGAGGAGGCAAGGGTGAGAAACAGCAATCATTCCATGTATAAATGGAGTGCTAAACTTAGGCATTAGAATTGTTTTTTTCTGAAAAATTGTGGGGAGCCACTGATCAGGGCAGGGATTGGGTAGTAAATAATTTGCAACAGAGGGTTTTAATTTTAGCTAAGTTAAACAGCTATATTGCTATGGAAATACTGCTTTGTTATGGTATTTTTCATAAACAGATGTGATCTCTTGTTTGAACACAGTTGATGCTTCTGTTCCCTCCCTTCTCCTCACCTGAGGAAAAAATGAATATTGTCCTGTCCAAACAACTTGGGATGAGTTGTTCTCAGTAACTTTTTGGAAGAAGAATGAACAGAACCATTTCCTCCTTCTTATTCCTCAAAAGCACTGAGGCCGGGCCTAATGGTGACACTTGGTGCATTAAAAAAAAAAAAAAGAAAATGTAGAATGTCATCTACAAAGACATGCAAATGTGGTAATGGGAAGAAAGAGCGCTAGAGTCTTTGGGTCTAGTCAAGAGCTCCAAGCTCGAACTTGGTGTCACCCTGGCTCTGCCTCTAGATTTATGACTTTTCCCAAATCACTCGGTTTCTCAGGCATTTACCTCTAAATTAGGTTGTTTGACAAAATAAGCTAGAATTTTTCCTTCAGCTTAAATCTTACAGTAATTTGAATTGGCCTTAAAAGTAAAGTTTGGAAGCAGGAAAGGTGGAGCTCAAGACATGTTTGTTGAATTTAATTAGATTTTTAATTTTAATTTTAGCAAAGTAAATCAATGCTTGACCCGCAGCCCACATGGGCAGCCCACCACCCCCTACCCTCAAAACAGCAGCAACAACAACAAACAAGTCTCTTGAGCGTTCTAATACACTGTCTGAGGAGATTCGCTTTATCAATATTTTTATCTGCCTATCCCAAACGTCAGTTCCGCTGAATGATGAGCAAAGGGGACCGTCTAAGAGAACAGCCCCTGAATGGCCAGTGGCTACTTGGAGTCTGTCTCACACAGCACAAAGGTTTCGAGACAAAGAGAGCACAGTGGAACGTCTAATGGACTCTTTTCCTCAGAGTATTATGATGTCCGTGGACAAAGAATTGTGGGAGATCGGTGTTTAAACTATGAGCAAACCGAAAATTTCTGGGTTTGGCTTTCAATTTGGGCAGCAGAGCACGCTCGCAGTTTCATGCAACTGCCTTGGGAGAGACAGACACATTTTCACTCTTTTGGGCCTGATTCGGAGAGGAAGAAAAGTGGTTACCGTCTGTGAGGTCAGCGGCCGAAGGAACTAGCGAGGGCAGGGATGAGGGACTGGGGCAGAATGCCATAAGCCAAGCCGAAAATTCCTCAGAACACCATCACTCACATTTGCAAAAAGAATCATGTGACATTCTATGACCACTCATGACCCTGACACCTCAGTTTGTACACCTTAAAAAATAAAGTAGCACCTGCTAAAGGTTTAGTCTTAAATGACTTTAATAAACCCTAGCTGTTGGCTGAAGGGCAAGAATTATACAGTCGTGATTAGAATGAATGGGCGGCAAGAAGTGTGCACATACAGGCAATGCTTTGATGGCAAATCCTTCCTTTCGAGATATTTTTGAAAGGCCGAGTTACTTATAAAGGTGTATTTCCCCCAGATTAGTGGTCACGTCAGCACTTAAAATGCTAGCAGGGGAAAGAGTCAGTATCATGTTTGTCTTTAAAACGGGAGACATAGGACACCTGGCCCTCTGTTAATACTGGGACACTGTACCAGAGTCAAGCGGGGCACAATACAGTTCTTATTCGGAATCGGAATCCATCTGTACTCTACAGCAGGAAGACAAAAGAGGATTGTTAGCACTTGAAGGCACCTTGACAGAGTCATACCGCTTGACTCTTTTATTAATTGCCCCATCTGCTAAGTGAGAGCTCTCTGACCCAGGTTGGTGCAGAACTCTTAAAGCCCTTAGTCTGCTTCCTATTGGTTCCACATGTGTTTGTATTTGTTCTCAGTAGGCAGAGATTCCAGAGAGAAAATGAGCCACTGCAGATCGATTGCAGTATCAGTCATGCAGAAGACATGGTGAAGCGTGCCATTTGATTTTGATCTAATTTTAACCCTTGCAAGGCGTTCCTCTGGCTTCTTGGCTTTTCTTTGCCTGCTTTTTTTTTTTTTTTTTTGAAATGACAGATGCTAAAGGTAGGAGAAAAGGCAGTACAAATGATGGCCTCACTTTAGGAAATACAGCATTTCCCCTTTAAGTCATTCAGCCCTCCAAACCTTTCAGTTTCTGTCTGGGATAGAGCAAAAACCAGAAAGCACTAATGGTGTGCGTGTGTGCGCTGGGAAAAGATATGCCTTGTTTATGTAGACAATGATGATTTCCAACAAAAGTACATTGACAGCGCTGGCAGAGTCTGGGCCTAAACTGACAAAAGACAGACCAACCGAACTCGATGGTTTACTTAGGCGACCACTCTCCCCGGTATGATTTGTCTTTGTCCTTCCCTTTCTTATTTTGTTTTAAAGAGATTCAGGGAGATTGAGTTAAGGATGTGGTGTCTATTTCAGCCCCAACTTTGCAATTTCCGCATTTAGCCTGGGTTATGTTACAGCCATCATGATTCTGGGATATTTTTCTATGTACAGTTTGGAGATAGAAGAGAGAAACAGGAAAGGCGTGGTGTCTCCTCTGAAAGTTTTTATCGTGGGGTCTGGAGGTCACATGGGTGTGTGTGTGTGTGTGGGTGTGAGAGAGAGAGGAGAGAGAGAGAGAGAGAAAAGAGAAAGTACTGCTCAGTCAAACAAAGCGTTTGCTCCTTGATTATGCCCCTTATCTTCTCAATAAGGATATTTGAGCTCCCTGCTGTTTCCTGAAACTCCAGGAACTAAAGATGGAGACCTTGGAGAGGGAAATGAGCCCTCGTCTCACTATGCATCTCACTGATGTTCAGGAATGACTCAGTACAGCTTTCCTGTCGGCCCCCAAAATTTCATTTTCTGCCCTGTGTCCCTTGTTCAGATTCTGAGCTCTGCTGATTTAAGCAGGCCTGACCCTCTCCTATTCTGTCTTCTGGGAGGGAGAACTATATCCCTTGGGACTTTTGCTGTCAGAGGCAAAAGTAAAAAACATAGTCCAAATTGGTTTATGTGAAAGGTTATTTTATAAGTTCACATGAAGGTATGGGACAGGGGTAGGGCCGGCATTGGAGATAGCTGAACTGGGGGACTCAAAGGTCCCCAGGAGTTGGTCCATTAACATCTTTGACTTATCTCTGCTTTTTCTAAGTCTGGCTTCTTTCTCAGACTCCATATGTTGGCATGATGACTGCATTAGTTCCTTCCAATTTCATGTTCAGGTGGAAAGAGAACCTGTCCATCTCCTAGTAGCCCCAGAAAATGTCTCCCTGGGTCTGGCTTAGATTAGTTCACATGCACAAACATGAACCAACCCTCTGGCCAGGGGAAGGAAGTTCTATGGCCAAGACTGAAGTTACAGTGTTCTTGAAGCTGGAGTAGAAGTCAACTTAAAGTTCATTTAGGAGAAGGTTGTTTCTAAGAGAAAAATCTGGATATTGTGGGAGGGAGCAGAGACTGACTGTCCAAACAATAGTAAAAAATTATTCATTGCAAGAGCTTTAGATGTTTAAGGAGTAAAATAGTAGTTTGGTCAATCAACCACATAAAGTAAGTATATATAGTATGTATGTATGTATGTATGTATGTATAGTGTTTGTATGTTGTATGCATTCCGGTAAGGATGCTGGTCAAACATACTAACTTTGGAATCAGATGTCCTGGGTTCACATCCTAACTTTAGTAGTAACCAATTCTTTGAGTTTTTGATGAGTTACTTACAATTTTGGATTGCTTTAGATTTATGCTACAAAGATTTGGGGTTGGGTTAACGGTATAATTGCTAAAGAAATAAGTACTTTATAAAACTGCCTCATCTGTGTATTCCTGATTACTGCCATAAATAAAAACAATATTTCATGACAACTTAAAACTTGCTTAAAAATATCTGATGAACTGTCAGCTAGGATCTTGAGAATTGTCCACAATTCTACTTTTCTAAGTTAACCCTTGTGTTTCTGGAGAAAATGCTTTTCCTTCCCAGCTCTATCTTCTCCATTGCCCAGGACTCTTCTTGGGGGTATATGTTTTGCTTAAGTGTACCCGGAATGAATTTGTACACATGAAGAATGAGATGACTTGTCTTTTCAGTGAAAACATCTTTTGCTGTACAAAGCTTAGGCCTGCCACAGGAATCTATTAATCCACAGAACTTTCACCTTCCCACAAATGTTTCAACAGCTACGATGCAAAGTCACATTCAGAGACAAATGTATGCACCACATTTACAGTCTGAAATTCAGTCTTTGAGCATCTCTTGATGAGAATGAACATTACAGTGCATGGTAATACTTTTTATTTTAATAGCAGCTAATAAATTTATACCACAACTCATCCCCCATCCCCCAAAGCATGTTCAGAAAAGTTTTGGTTAATGCCATTTTAACCAGCTGACATCGAAATATTTAACAAATGCTTTAGGTGCCCAGGGCATGGAGCACTGCCTAGTATTTGCAAGGCTGGCACACACACATACACACAGAAGTCACACACACACTTTTGTTGCAGTTAGAAACACATTTCTGATTCTGTTCTTTAGAAAGTGCTTCAGTGGGTGTTTCTCTCCCTCAGGTACCATCTCTGTCTGTAAAGCAGTTAGCACACAGCCTGTTACATAGTAAGGAGCTCAAAAATGTAAGCTATATTAAAATGATTATAATTATTATATGATTTTAATGATCAAACAGTGTCTTTGGTCATGTTCATTTTATAGAGTTTTTCTTTTTCTATGCTGGGAAATATGAGGGTCTCATCCATGTTTAGATCAACCGCTCAGGCTATCTTATTGACCCAAAGACAGTGAGTGAATTTATTATTATTCCTGCAAATTAATCTAGGACAGATACATGTGTTTTGTGGATGTTTACAAAGTTTTCCCTGAAAGTTCCACATACTCCAGCTAGTGTGCCTTCTAGTGAAGCACGGATCTCACTGAGTGGGTATTGCTCCCTCCCCAGCCCCGCTGAGGCTGCACCTCGTTTTACTTGCTGTCTGTCCCTCTTTTACAGAGGGTACAGCACTAATGTCATGTATCATTTTTATGTTGCTCATCCCATTGAGGGTTCCTTTTTGGTCTTTCCCTGCCAGAATGTAAACTCCATGAAGACAGGGGTCTCTGTCTCTTTTGTTGAATGATATATCCCAGGCATCTTGAGTATTATTTCTTTCTATCCCATGACATTAAAAAAATGAAATGGTACAGGCTTATAGTGTTTCTAGGATTACAGCAAGTCATTTTCAAGCAAAAGAGGGAATGAAATGTTGACATTGGCCAGCCCTCCTCTATGGCCATCCTGTGCACACTGGGAAGCTTTTCCTACCTTGCTGCACTTGGGGATGGGCAACTGTTTGGACCTGGGCCTGGTGGGGTTCAGACTCCTGACTCAGGGGACTGACTGCACAAATTCCTATGACTTAAAAACTCCCTGCTGCAGTGGTTGTGTTGTGGGAACTGAAGAGAAAGAAGAGGAAAAAATCCATCTTGTCTTTAATCTCCCAGACTCAAAGCTTCTTTCATCTGGGGCCATCACCTTCACCCCCTCTTCCTGGGCAGACCCCAGGGCCCTCTGCTGCTTCTGTCTCTGCATATTCCCTGCACCAGTTTATCACAGTAGCAGCTGACTGGCATGTGACAAAACTCCAAAATAGGCCCCGCTTACTCAGGTAATAGTTTCCTTTTTCTGATGTAAAAATGATGCAAAGGTGGAGGGTTGGAGTGGTGGCACCAGGGTCATCAGGGATGTCGGCCTCCGTCAGGTCCACTATATCTGTGTGGTCCGTGTCTTCATGATCAGGGCTCATAGCTGAGTGTGTGTCTGCACATCTGTGCTCCCATCGGGGAAGGACAGGGAAACATAGTGGGGGAAAAGAAGCTCCCGTGTAACACTTGGCTGTAATTTAATGCCCAGAAGTCAGTCTTGTGGCCATAACTATCTATCAGGCAGGTCTGGAAATGTAGCTTTCTTTCTGGATGGCCATGTGATTAGAAAATTTTGATGTTTCTTTTACCGAGAAAGAAGGAAAGACCAGATATGGAGGTAGGCAATTATTAGCATTCTTGGCCCGAACCACCTTTATTATACTAACTAGAGCTTGGGTTATTGTAAACAATTATTGCCTCAGAAATTTAGAAGCCAATTGTTTTAAAGAGTATTCTCTTCCTTTCATTCCATTGCTCAAATACTTTAAATAGTTCCCAATTAATAAGTGGATAAAGTCCAATGTCACTAGCCTGGAATTTCAGGAAGTGGCATTGTAGGATAGAAAGAATTAGGCTTAGACCTCTTCCCTCCAACAAACAAGAATTATTACTTCTTATGCTCGTGGTGCTGGCTGGGTGGTTCCTCTGTTGTTCTCACGTGGGCTCACTCATGCAGCTGCATTTAGCTAGAAAGTCCCAGATGTCCTCACTCATATCTGGCAGTGTACACTGGCTATTGGCTGTGGTGTCTCAGTCCTCTGTCACGTGGCCTCTTGTCCTCCAGGAGGCTAGGCTAGCTGCTTTATATTGTGGTTTTAGGGTCATGTTTCAATTGACAAAAACTAAAACTGCAAAGGTCTCTTAGGACCTAGCCTTGGGAGTCATATAGTGTTATTTCTGACACATTTCTGTCAGAAGTACCTTACTGATTCAAGGGACGGACAAACAGACTATACTTTTTGGAAAGAGAGGTAAAGCATTGAAAAGAGGAATGCTTTCCAGAGCACGTGAAATTTTTGGCCTTTTTTTGCAGCTTACCACAGCAGCTATGTGATCTTAGACAAACCACTTAACATGGCCGAAACCTTAGTTTCCCCATCTGGAAAAAGAGAGACAATAATCGCATCTAGGGTATTTTGAGAAAGAAGTGATGTCAGGCTGATAAAGTATCTAGAGCAAAGACATCCAGTCGGCATTAATTTGACCCTTCATTCAGAGTTCTCCCAAACTCTACCACGCACCCCACTGACACGAGAACTGCTCTCCTGCTTAGCTCTTCACAGCTCTCTGAACTCCCACTGATATTCCCACTCAGCGCTTTGGCAATTCCTTTTACCTGAAACAGATTTTCCCCTTCACTTCTTAGTCTACAAAACTTTGTCCATCCTTCAGGACATCAAGTCCCATTTCCTTCATCAAGCCTTGACTCCTTTGGTCATCTTGATATCTTGGCTAATCCAATTCTGGCAGCCTTGGCGACTTATGCCACTATTTAGCCATTTGATTATGTGGCTATTTAGCCATTTTGCTTTCCGTGACGATTGCATTGCCTTATGGAGTTTCTTTGTGTTAACACTCTTTGCCTTTTGAAATCGTGTGTCACCAACTATATTACCAACTATATTATAAATACTTAGAGGCTGAAGACTGTACTATAGAATGACGGAATAGAAAAAAGACTAGAAAGATTAGTCACATGGCCCCAGTTTTAGTATTTACTGTGTACTAGATGAATAGACATGAGGAAATCACTTAACTTTTCTGAACCCTAGTTTCAGAATCATTAAAATGATGATATTCTGGGTCTAGTTAATCATGTTGTTGTAAGGATCTGATAACCATATACATAGGAATGTTCTTTAAGCATTATAAAGGATCACATAAATATTTGGCCTATTGTGATAAGTTAAATGAGCATTTGTTGAATAAATACTGAATACATATGAACTATAGGAACCTAGACATATTGAGTTTATTTGTGCAAGGGCATGGATATTCTTTTAATTTGTGCCCCAGAAGGAAACCAGAATACCATGGTTTTGGCAACACTGATTCGATGGGTTCCAGTTGACTGACTCTACCATGTACAATTATAATTTTATTTTTCAGTGTAGTTCAGCATGAGAAGACATGAGCAGAGGTCCAACATTATGGTAAAGTTCTTTCTGTTACAAAGTTTCTTTCAGAGGGAACACTTTGGAGGAGCCTAAATATTGGTCAGCTATTGCATGTGAGATGTTAATGTGGTTAACGATCGAATTGACTCTGAAGCACAGCAGAAGGAAGTTGGTTCTGCACTACCTTAAGTCCTGCTCTAAGGCAGATAGACTAAGTCGATCAGAGTGAGGTTAGAGTTGAACGATTGTAACTGGGCAGGCTCCATGTAGACCCCCCAAGAATCACCTGCATTTATCAGTTTTAAGTATTTCCAGGAATACAGAGCTCTGGACTTTCTGTGTCTATCACATGTACCTTCAAGGTCATCTTGCTATTGAACACCCAACTCTCACTGAAATGTGAGACTTCTTTTTCTTCTTTTTCCTTTTTTTGGCCTAAATGGGAATGGTGAACAGCTGGTCAGTGTCATTTTTATGACAATTTCCCTCCACTTGAGTTCAGTTGATAAGTTGTCCCTCTTATTTTCCTTCATCCCAGCTTTTTTAACCTTCTTAGAGAGGTCCTGTTTTTCTTTCCAAGAATCACTTTTATTACCATGTTCAGGGCTCAGAGAATCAGGCTTCAAACTGTACAGAAAGATCAAGTAACTCCTGGCCCATGTTGGCAATAACATTACTCCTTGTCTTTCCTTTGTGACACTGATTGTAATACGTCTTGGCATTATACAGCTTATTATTGATTCAAATTCATGTCATGTACTATAGCATATTTCTTTCTTTAAAATATTTCTTCAGTATTTTTTCTTAACATATTTAAAAGTTATGCATATTTATTGTTTGATATTTGGAATTTATACTCAAGCATATGAGAGAAAATAAACATTACATACAACCCCCCCATTTGGGGAGAGCCCCTCATTAAGATATTGGCATCAGAGTCTTCGGGGCAGAAAAAATTGGTCTTCTCATCCCTTTCTGGCAGGGCTGCTCTCAGTCTGCTGGGTCCTCTCTCTATTCCATGGGGGCTTAGCTGTCATCTAAATTAGACAGCCACGGACCTTCGTAGTGGAAAACAGGACTGACAAGAAATTGAGAATTATCAAGAGAAAAAGATATTAGAGCAAATGCTGCAAATCTTGGAAAATGAATATTTTCTCTACTGAGAGATCTCACAAGTATTAAATGAAAAAAAATATGTATTTCATATAATTCACAGGTGGCAAACACTAGGCCTGCGGGCTGAATCTGGCCCTCTCCCTTGTTTTATCCAGCCTGGCACCTTGTTTCTACCCGGCAGCAGCACCGAGCTCTCACTTAACTGTTAAGGAGCAGTTACATGTATACAGTCCTAAATTACATTTGGCCCTTTGAAGGCAACCACGAGGCTGATGTGGCCCCTGGTGACAATGAGTTTGACACCCCTGATATAGTTGTTAGATGTGTGTCTGGAACATAGTAAGGGCTGAATTAATGTTAACTATTATTATTTTATTTGCAATAGCTTTTATTCTTCTTGTAGCTGTCATCATAGCCTTAGTCATTGTCACCATTAAATGCTTCCTATAAGGCTGGGCCTGGCTCTAGACCCTAGGACACTATCATAGATCCCTGTGCTCCATGACCTCTTGTTCTGGTATGAGTGACAGACATGTCATTTTGTAAATGTAGTCTCCAGTAGATCTAAAACATAACAAAACAAAACACACACACACACGCACACAAACCTACACCTCTATTAGTTTCTCACCTTCCCTAAAATACCTAGCACCAGACTCAGCTAAGTAGAACATATCAAGTTTTTTTTTAACTACCCTTTGGTCCTTGCCCTCCTTCACTAATTTATCTATTTCATATTTCATTATCTCACTCATCATTTCATGATCATCAAACATTTACATGAAGTAAAGAAGCTATTCAGGGACTTCTGTTTTTACTGGTGTCTGTCATCAACTTCACTCATCCTAGAAGGAGGCTCTTCCCCTGTTTACCCACTTCTGATGACTACAATTAAGAAATGGGCCATGATTCTCATGGCATTTGCAATCTAGCATTTGGGGTTTTTTTTTTTTTTTTAATGACATCAACACAGATAGTAAAACTTGTCAAAGCAGCAAAAAAAAAAAAATCAAGCTGATTTTCAACTTTATGACATAGCTTGCATTGTTGCCTTTGATGTGGCATTTCCCAAATTACCCCCATGTGATTTGGTAGGTCTCTTTTGAGAATTTTCTTCATTTTAAACTATTTCTATTATTATGGACATTTGAAAATTTGCACAGACTGACAGAAATGCAGCATGCTCTACATTCTATCCAATTATGTTAGCTGTCATATAGTACAAATTAGGGAACTCCATTAATGGAGGAAGGCTCTCGATCTTAATGGAGACAGTTGAAGAATTAAAATGAAATCCATGTTCACTGGATGGTGAACTCTTCTTTCTTGCTCTCACTCCCTCTCACTTGCTGTTTCCCTTGGGGTCCGTCTGTGTTAGTGTGTTTATGAAGAGTGGCTAGTGGTGGGATAAGTGACCAGAGAATAGTTTAGTACTTAGATGTTTTTAATTCACTTTATATTGAGGGTGAGTCGTGTCTGTGCACACACATATTGTTCTATTTGATCCCCACCAATTGACAGCAGGTAATTTCTGGACTCTGCTTTGCAAGTGAGAAAACTTAGATGGAAGAGGATGATTAACTTGCCAAGGCCACACAGCTCCTGAGGGGAAGAACTAAGGTCAAAACCACATTTGTCTCAAATCCTAAACTTGTGTTCTCTTTACCCCAGTAGGCCTCTTCTCCAGGAAGCAAAGCCCAAATCTTACAGAGGGACCTATCTCTTGCATTTTCCAGTGTGGTGGCTTGTGCATAGAAGGTGCTAAGAAAATGTGCATGAAGTAGGTTTGAACTAAAAATAGGGAAAAGTGTTTTAAAAGAAATCCATTGATGAGGCATTCCAGGAATTGAGAAATCTAGTATCGTGGGTGAGAATGTCCAAAGCAATTACATCTGTGAGTGTTAAAAGTGTGTCCTGTGCTTTCTCTCGCTGCCGAAGGAGGGGGTTGTTTACAGTATGGGAGATTGTTCGGGTCTGTACCAAAGAGCTTGTTAAGGGTGACAGACAGGTTTGTTGCATGAACGTGTACTACAAATTAGATGAATGGTGAAATTATGAAGCAATCAAATGGCAAAGCTTTTAGCCGACTACAGTGCATTGCCTTTTTCAGCTACCCCTAGGCCTGTTAGCATAAAAGAGGCTATAAAGATAAAGTGCACAATATTATTCAAGTCTCTGAGCTCAACAAACACAGGCAGCCAGCAATTTATGGCAACCATCTTCATGGCTGCTCAGAGCTGCTTGGCCTCTCCCACACGCTGAGGGAGCCCCACTTCTTTTTCTCCTTGCCTGGACAATTCGAGGGACAAATGGGAGTTAGAAAGAGGAGAGAGAAACCACTAGCTCATTTTGAACTTACCTCCTTTCCCCTTTCTTCACAGCCCACAGTGAAAAGACAGGCAGGCAGGAAAAACTTCAGCCTGACACGGAGCAGTGAGTGACAGGGAGAGAGTTTCCAAGGCACTCTGATCAGAGAGGCTTGTTATCCTGAGAGAAGTCGAAGCGGAAATAAGGACAAAGAAGAAGGTGGGTGGTTTGTTTCTACTTCTACTGCATTCACCAGGAAGGAGAATGGCTTCTCGTGGTCTCCATTGGGTAGGGAAGGAAAGTTCTTGTCTTCATTCTGGGGGGTGGGGTGGGGAAGGGGCTGGGCAACCCCACAAGCATTTTTGGTGGGGATTGAAGGACAATATCTATGTATCTTTTTTCTTCAAGAGGGTGGAACTCAGAAGCCCAACATGTAAATGAGAAAGCTGCAAGTCTTCTCTGGCTGAAGGAGAGAGTGTGAGGTAGAAGGTCCTAGAATCCTACCTTTCAGTCTCTCCTTCCTGCCTACCCACTGTGGTCTTGGAAGATAGGCCTTAGAAATCTCAGAGCTCTGGTGAAACCTTCAGCACGAGAATATTTGATGTGTTTTTTCTTTTTTTGCTGATCCAGTAAAAGTCATCACTCACTCTGCCCCAAATCATCTCCTCTCACCCAATTCACATATTTTCATGCTGCCTTTGCAGGAGCTGGTGGCACATATATGGCTGAACAGCCTTGACTGAACTTGATCTTGTCATACTGATCTGACAGGTACAGAAACAGAGACGTTGCAAAGTAAAGTGACAGCTAAGATGTGACAGAGCTGGGATCTGACACCAGATCTGTCTGATCCAGAACCCATGCTCTTCTCTTAAAGAACCCATGCTCTACTCCCAGAACAGGAGGCTGGTCTGCAGTTTTGAAAAATGTCCTCTCTGTACCTTTGGACATTTTTTCTTGGGAGGGAAAGTGATGAGATTGGTCAAGATGAGGTCTAAGGCCTTTTCCATTCAAAGGTTCTAGAGTTAAGTATAGTTTATGATTTAAGCTAATAGTCCCTTTAAAAAGAAGGGAGCTTGTTTCCCAAAAATATGTATGTATGGTTTAGACATTAAGATTCTTTTTTTTAAATTTTATTTTTCAATCACAGTTTATAGTCAATATTATTTTGTCTTAGCTTCAGCTATGCAGCATAGTGGTTAGAAAATCATGTACTTTGCAAAGTGGTCCCCTCAATATTCCAAGTGCCTACCTGTCACCCTATGTAGTTATTACAATGTTATTGACAATATTCCTTGTGCTGTTCTTCATATCCCTGGAACTATTTTGTGACCACCAGTTTGTAGTTGTTCACCTCTTCACCTTTTTTACCTAGGCCCCTACCTTCCCTTCCTCCTGGCAACCATTAGTCTGATCTGTGTATCTATGAATCTGTGTCTATCTTGTTTGTTTATTTTGCTTTTTAGATTCCACATACAAGTGAAGTCATTTGTCTCTCTCTGTCTGACTTATTTCACTTAGCATAATACCCTCCACATCTATCCATGCTGTTGCAAATGGTAAGATTTCATTCTTTTTTATGGCCAAGTAATATTCTACTGTATAGGTGCCACAGGTTTTTTCATCCATTTGTTTTTTGACAGGCACTTGGGTTGCTTCAATATTTTGGCTGATGTAAATAATGCTGCAATAAATGTAGAGGTACATATGTTATTTTGAATTAGAATTTTTGGTTTCTTTTGATTTAGTCCCATAGTGTTTATTTATTTTTATTTTCCTTGCCTGAGGTGCCGTATCAGAAAAAATATTGCTAAGAGAAATATCTGAGATTTTTACTGCCTATGTTTTCTTCTAGAGTTTTATGGTTTTGGGTCTTACATTTAAATCTTTAATCCGTTTTTCATTTATTTTTGTATGTGGTATCAGAAGGTGGTCTGTTCTCATTTTTTTGCATCTATCTGTTCAGTTTTCCCAATATCATTTATGGAATAGATTATCTTTACCTAGTATATGTTCTTGCTTCCTTTGTTATATATTAATTGACTATATAGGCATAGCTTTTTTTCTGGGTTCTATATTCTGTTCCATTGATCTATGTGTTCCTTTTTATGCCAGTACCATGCTGTTTTGATTACTATGGCCTTGTACTATAGTTTGATATCAAGGCAGTGTGGTATCTCCAACTTTTATTTTTTTCTCAAGGTTGCTGTCACTACAGGGCTTTTTGGGGTTCCATATACATTTTTGAATTATTTGTTCTAATTCAGTGAAAATTGGTGTTTGACAGTGTTTTGATAGGAATTGCACTGAATCTATTGATGGGTTAACATAGGAAAACAATCACATTTATCATTATATATATAAAAAAAAGCCCTAGGAATTAACCAAGGAGATAAAAGACCTTTACCTGGAAAATTATAAAACACAGAAGAAAGTGAAGAAAATACTAATAAATTGAAGCATACGTCATGTTCATGGATAGAAAGAACTAACATCATTAAAATGTCCAT
>VMDR010011381.1:0-28584 GCA_007922815.1 Macrotus californicus | reverse complement strand
TTCTGGTGTTTGTTCTCTTGTACAGCTCCCTCTATAGCACCTACCTATGGACAGGTAAGTTGGATCGTGAGTGAAAATTTAGATCTGTCCTCTCCCCATCACCATAAGCCCTCAGCTTCTAGTGATCTTTTTGAAGTCTCCTAGTACAGGAGTATTTCTCTCGGCATTTACACCTGCTAACGTAGACAGTCTGCAAAGCTGAGTTCCGTTTGCTGATGTACTCTACTTCCACCTGGGTTTGGGCCATTTCCCCTCATGTGGCCCTTTTCCTCAGGGTCTTTGGCTGTAGGTCACAGTCAGCACAGCTCTCCTTTGGAGACCTCGAGAGGGCAGGCATTAGAGGCAGGTAGAGAGTGTGGGGAATGGGCAGAGAAGTATGAGGCATGTAAGGTGTGCCCCAGAGCTCACTATCAGAGTCCAGCTGAATGAATAAAAAAGTTCTGGCTCCGCCTTAAGCACATGACTTAACTTTTACAGTCTCTGTTTCCTCTTCTGTACCTGGGTCACTGTACCTTACAGAGTTATTGTGAGGATTAAATGAATATGGGTATTTATATATGGTATGTGGTGGGCACTCAACAGACAGAACTACAGTATTACAGAGAGAGAAACGGCAATATGGGAACAAGTAAAGTAAGGGATAGGAAGGAGTGGAAATAGAAGAGCGCCCAGCAAGAAAGACTGTTGCTCATTTCAACTGGCTCCAAGAAGGGCGTTCAAAATGGTGTAGCAAATCGCTACTTTGAAGTATCGTGTTTATTTGAATGCGTTCTGGTATGTTTTGAAACATTCCGTCTGTCCATTTTGCAGCCACACCACAAATGTGAACCGAAACATGGCACGTAAAAGGAAACTGTAGGGCGGGGTTGGGGGCTGGTGATAGCCACTGTTAGGTGTCAGGATGTGGCTGCGAGGCACAGTCCTTCCGTTCTGTGCCTTCGCCGACAAAAGCAGTGCCCACACGAAGTCAACAGCCTTTTGAAAGGAAGCAACAATGTGCTGAGGAATCACACACTGAAAAGTCAGTGCAAAGAGGAGAAGGTTTGAGCTTTTTAAAGGCAGGTCCACCTTGGATAGCATAAGAGATTTCGTGAGATATCAAGTTAAAACAGATTAAAGCCTTTATTTCCAAATAAAGATAAACCAACTTGATCTCTAACACCTGGTTTATAAAGGCTAAACTTATAATAAGAATAAGAAAGCAGCAAATAGATCAATGTCTCAAAAAGCCCCAACTCTCCCTGAAACATTCTTCAAGCACACATGGCAGAATCTATCCAAAAACATTCTGAATTCCCTAACCCCAATGAAGCGGCCCTTTAACCTTGAGGTTATTGTGATAAAACAATTTTAGACCTCAAGGGTCATTTTCACATCATCCCATTCAGCCATTTTTAATCTCACTCATTTGCATGCCATCCTTATGATTTTTGCCATATCTGCATAGCACATGTCCTTGTTTCCTACTTAAAACTGACTCACCTTTTTTTCGCTTGTATCAGTAAAATCCCAGGTTTCATGGGCTAGTTAAACATTTTTGAAAGCACATGTTAAACACATAACTAGTCAAAAACTTTTCACCCTTCTACCACCTTTTATCTCTTCACTTCAGAAACACTGGTCTGGTTTAAATCTATCATTTTGCAAATGAGGAAAATAAGGCCCAAAGAGTTGAACTGCTTCAGGCAGGAGCTCTTACAACTTTGTCAGGGAGAGATCCAGGGCCGATTGGACCTGTTCTGCGTCAGTCCTTTCACAAGGAGAAATAAGGAACATTTCAGAGAGTGCCCTCGGTACCGTGATACAGATGGCACACTTTTGTGATTGGTTGCTTGTTTCCCTGGCCCTTTGCCCACCTGAAACTACAGAGTGTGCAAATGTGTTTAAAGAAGAGCAGTGGTATTATAGTATCTTTTTGAACTTGAATAACGTGTGGTCCCTGTAAAGAAAAGTAATTCTCGAGGACATTGCTGTTGATTTATATTACTTTTAGCACACGGTTACTTAACCTGTACAACCTTAAGTCTGGTATGAATTCCCTATGCACAGCTAGTATATAACTTTAAAACCAAAGCACATTCACAGATGAGATTCAAAGAAAACTATAAACTCAGTAATTCTAATTAGCAACACTTATTGATATGACAAAGGATCTTGTTTGCTAATCTGGATCATAGCCTGAAATGTAAAATGGAAATCACTTCTGTGGTTAGGGTTTTTTTGTTGTTTTTTTCGCTTGCCCTCCTTTATTTCCACGTGTGCATTTATGATCTGGTTTTCTCATTGCTTTTCTCTCTTCAAACTGCCACAGAACCTTCGTTTTAGACCATGTGTTTGCCTTCACTTGGCTCACTCAGACTGACTATAAAAGCAAATGTAAGCCCTGAAATCATAGGACTGTACTTTAGTTATAAGATGGGCAATTAGGTGATCATCATTGAAAATATAGCAAAAAGACTTAAAATTTCTCAGAAATGTCCAGATCCTGATGAATGTGTCTGAGGAACCATCAGGGTCCATGGATATGAGTTTTAGAAACACTAATCCAGTGGACGTGCCTCAGATCCGGCGGCTGGGCTCCCCGTCCTGCCCTGCCCTCTGCTGGCTGTGTGGGCTGGCACAGCCCTGTTTCCCACACCTGTGAAATGAAGGTGTGAATTTGCAGCCATGGTCCCTTCTGCCCCAAAAGCTCTAAGATGCTATAGCTACGTAGAATTTGTTAAATAAGACATTACTTGTATAAATAACTGGATATATGGTATAAGGAAGGCTAAAGGACTTTAAAACATTTGTTTTTGTAGTAAATTCATCTTGTATTTGTACTAACATAGATCATTTAGACTTGGGGCATTTTCCAAAAACAAAACCTGTGTAAGAATTGCCTGTACTTTCTTAGCACCAATAGAATTGGAGTGTTTTCATTCTTAGAATTGTTCTGTAGCCACTTAAAAATTTTCTTTTTCCAAATATACTTAGATTCCAAAGACATCAGTCAAAAGAATAAGATGATTTGGGGCTTTTGATGAAAATCCTCATGTATAAAACAAGAAGATTTGAGTAAAGACACAATATAGGAGGGAAAACACAAATGATTTTGAATTAAGAAAACCTGCTTCAAATTATTGGGGACAGCGTTTACTTGGAGTAAATTTTAGGGCAAAAACTATAGACAGCTGCTGAAAGAAGCTTGATTAAATAAAGTTCCATGAAGTCTGATCAACATCAAGTAATTATGTATCTTTCAACCTCTATTTCTTATTCTTAGGACTTCTAGCAATTTCCTTGTTTCTTTTGAAAAAGAAAGAGAGGGTACAAATTCCGGTTGGAATCATCATAATATGTGGCTGGGGGTAAGTCGGTAGTTTTCTGTTCGCTTACATGTTTTTGTGTATACAGTGTTAAAGAATTTTGACTTCCACAGCTGAAAGTATTTTTAAAAGAAAGGGTTTATTAGGCCATGACTAGCAAAAGAGAAGACCGGTCTTGGGGCATGGAGTCTGAATCACGAGCTGCGTGGCTAGGTGGGAAAGACCGCACGTCCATCGTCTCGGAGTTTGCAGATGTTTTTATGCATTAGGTGAGGGGAAAGGGAAAGAAAGACGTAAGGTGTTGAAATAATTTATGTTAGCTGTAGGCAAAGGGGTGGGAGAAAGTGAAGCACGCCAGCTCCGGGCTAGGCACGGAGCCCACAAAAAGAAATGTCCACTCCTGTGGATTGGCTGTGGGCAGCAGTCCAGTAAGCCCATGTGGAAACAAAAAGCAGAGGCTCCTGGAGTTTGATGGTGCCTGGCTGAAAAATAATCTGTGGAAAGAGCCACCTGGAAATGCACCCAAAGTTCCAGCAGAGACCCAGGAATGCGAGCAGTCTTGTTAGCGGGCCCACAGCCATTAACAGCCTAACAGTTCCATCTCTTTCACTCTCCAGCTGCTGTAGTTTAGAACATCCCGGAATTTTCTTCTAGTCAGTGGTTACTATTCATTCTCTTTTTCTCTCTGAACTCTTCTTATTCTAGAATTCCTGCGCTCCTTGTCGGTGTTCTTTTGATAACTGGAAAACACAGTGGAGACAGCATTGACTCAGCCTTCTTTTACGGGAAAGAGCAGGTGAGAAGAGGGTACTGACACCTCTGTCCCTGAGAATGCCCCCTTTTAGCTTGCTAATAGGTTTCGTGATGCTTACCTTGAAATGAGTTTTGAAAATCTCATCCAACTTACTGCATATCACTCTGGTGATCCTACACTCCTTCACCCAGTCACACTTCAAAATGTGGTAAAGATTTTATGTGTGTAAGTTCGTTTTTAGCTGAGGATTTCCATATGTTTGAAACTTACTGTTCTCTTAAACACATTTATGAATTATATTTCCTCTACTGTAGGAAAGAGTGATTGATTTAAAGCTATTTAATAAGTGAGCAGTAATAATAAAAGCCAGGTTCTTGACTTTCAATCCTGTAATAAATGTAAGTTTCAGAACAAAAAGTATCTGTGAGAAAGTGTGCTTGAAATCTATAGAGAAAGAGACTTTTGGGACCTGCTGAATCAGAAGCTCTCCAAGGTGTGGGCCCATGGATGTATTTATTTAAAACTTCCTCAAATGATTTCAGTTGCTTACCTTGTTTTGTTTTATAATTTTGACTTTTATTGGGTTGCTGTAAGAGTAAATAAGATTATACATAAAGGACTTAGACTAGCACTGCCATATAGTTAATACTCAGAAATATTAGCTATAATTATTTATTTTTGATATTACTACCAAAAAAGAGCCTCTAATTGAAGTACGGTTGAACTATGTATTAAAGCAAGCAAAAACTTTGAAGAAAAGGTCTGTAAACAGTTATTTAAATTACTTGTAGACAAAACCATGGCCTTGATGTATAGCGAAAAAAGAATTTAGAAATCTGATATGATTACAAGCAAACTCTTAATTTTTCTACAAGTAACTCACATCCCTTCCATACACCTCCTCCTTTCCAAGAACCACTATTCGGGAGCATTTATAGCTATAAAGATACTGCATTTTCCACCAAAAAAATTACCCTTAACCTATCCTGCTAAGATTATGAAGATAGAATTGGGAAAAGTGGCTCAGTGTCTTTTTGCACTGTTGGCAGATGATCATCACGTCAGTCACGCTGTTCTGCAGCATCGCGACGGCCAGCATATCGCTCATGTGTATGAACCGCAACACCCAGGCGGGTCGCTATGAATGCTTCAACCAGTCTCAGAACCACAAAGCCGCGGAGTCTGGGAACACTGCTTTTGAGGAGAGTCCGGTGCCGATAAATGAACCCTTGCCTTTTACAAGTTCTATCCCAGAAACAAGTATGAACCTTAACGTAAAGAAACTTACGTGCCTGTATAGCGTGCGTCCTAAATGTTTTGTTTAAGGGAATTTCCTTGAACTATCTTGAATATCACAAGTATTTGTCAGATGAGGGACTTAAATGAAAATCAATAATAGAAAGACCTTGCAATTTCATTCATTAGATTCTTGTTTAGAATTTTTTTTGTGAGGATAATCTTTTGTTAAACCCTAAGCTTCCTGAGACCTGAGAGTTTTAGGAAAAAGTAACAATCCAAGGAAGGCCCTTTTAGGAACCATGCGCCTGCATTTGTTAATTTAACAACTTGCATCAAGCAAGCATCGTGGATAAAATGCTTGAGGAGGCCTGACTGAAGCAGGGTTACTGGCTTAAGTTAGCAGTTGGCAAACTGCAGTCCCCAGGCCAAGTCTGGTCAATCACCTGTTTCGTACAGGTTCAGGAGGTAAGAGTAGCTCGTACATTTTTTATTTTTAAGCGTTGAAGAAAAAAATTTTAAAGGCAAATATTTTGTGCCATTTGAAAGTTATATGAAATTTAAATCTCAGTGTCTATAATGTTTTATTGGAACATAGCCATGCTCATTCGTTTGTGTATTATTGTCTGTGGCTCCTTTCGTGCTATATTGGTAGAGATGAGTCATTGAACAGGGACTCGGTGGTCTGCAAAATATTTGTCATCTGGCCCCTTATGGAAAATGTTTAGCAGTCCTTGATGTAAGTGAAAATATAGCCCTCACTAGTGACTTTGTTAACAAGTGTTAACGATTGTTGTGGGTTTGCTTCAGTTTATGAGGGGAACTCAGCGATAGAAGGCACATTTTGGATTCACAAACAAAATATTGTGCTAAGAAGTATAAATGACGGTACATACTTTGTTTAGAGATTTTGTGGAGTCAAGAGATGACTAATCTCAAAACTATTAGTTGTTACCATCAATGAGTAAAAAATAGGAAGAAAGAGCAAAAAGGGAGAAAAGATTTTAATTTTTTTTAACTGTTTTTATCTTATAAGGAAAAAAAATCCCACAAATCTTATAAGGCTTTTTATATTGCCTTCCTTCTCCACGCCTCCCCCCCCCCCCCCCCTCTGTCTCAAACCAGAAATATATAGCCCAGTGCTTAAAAACTGGGAATGGAAGCCAGGCTGCCTGGGTTCACACCCTAACTCCCCAGTTTACTGCTGTTTGAACTTGGGCCAGCTCCTCCTGCCCTGGTTTCCACATCCAATGCTGATAATGCCTCCTTCACAGACTGCTGTGTTTTCCTTCATAGAGCTGTGGTTTGCCAAGTCCTGACCTACACCGTTAACCCTGCTTCAGTCAGGTCTCCATTACTTTACTTTATTGACGGTGCTCACCAGTTTGTTAGAGCTTTTGTGATTATATCAGAATTTCATCCTTTCGAGCCCTCTTGGCCATTTTCCCTTTTAAAACAGTAGTTCAAGAAGTACATTTATGTTTTCACTAAAATTTTAAAAGCTGCTTTTCCTAAGTCTAGAGTACTTTTCTGGTCAGGCCCAGTGTCCTCTCCTTCGTCATTTTTTTTTTTTTTTTTTTGTGGACTCTTACATTCATCCTATAAACCCGTGTACTGTGTGCTTTCAGGGAAGACCACCATTTCCAGCTGGTTCTTGTGTCTTCCTTTCCCACAAGTTTCAGAACCGGCTACAGAAGCCCTGAGAACATCTGTGGGGATCCCTAAACTAAGGATCGTAAGCCCAGAGACTTTTGCTGCTACCTCTTTACATGTCTTTTAAAAATAGCAAAAATCTGTGCCATAGATGCTCTTTACATGCTGCGTCATCATCTCCATCAGGAAAACTACTTTATACCTTTAGTATATATGAATGGGGAACCCGAAGGCAGATATCACCTCCAGAGGAAACCCTCTGCAACGTTTGTATTTCCCTCTCCTCTTATGTCACTTTTATAATTGCTTTTCAAATTATCCGTAGAACCCACTAGACTGTAAGTGCTGTGACTGACCTGCCTGTTGTTAGGGCCTCAGCACCTAGTGTAGTATCAGGCCTACTGTACATGTTCGGTAATATGTCCTAAATGGATGGGTAGATGGATGGGGGTGGATGAGATTCGCCATGATTCTGTGCAGCTACCCTAGAAACTGCCACGGCAAAAGTCTTGTTTACTTGCCTACTCACCTACGTACCTAAGGGAAAGGTCCTTAAACCTGTCTGGTTATTTTCCTTTCCTAAATCCTTCTCTGCTCAGCTTTGCTAGTCAGATAACACATTAGATGTCCAGCAGGGCCCCCCAACCTCAGCAGTCCAAGATAGTGCATTCACCTCTGCCCCGCGGTACACATTTATCAGAGACCCCTGGTTCTCACATGTTATGGTAAGGAATTATGATTGAAAGGAAAATTAACCTATTTTAATATAAAATCAAAGTTTCAATTAGTAAAAGAGAAGGCTAGTAGGCTACTTATATACCCACCTTACGTTTGAAGGAAAAACTGCCTTAGTACAATAGTTTTCATAACTATTGAAAATTATGTGGTGTCCGTAATCTGGGTGTGTTTTCCCTATTCCGCGTCATTGAAGTGGGCTGGCTTTATGTCTGTTTTCTTAATAATTTTGTCTTAGCTGATTTAAGCCTTCAAGTTTCTGAAGATAAGAGGGCTGGGCCAGATGATCTCTGTCTTTTCTTTTCTATTATTCTGTGGCTCTATTTTTAAACCTCGAGATAACATCATTATTTGAAATTTATGAAGACATTTGTAATAGCTTATTATAGATTATAGTTTTCATACTTGTGAAATCTTTTTTTGTTCGTTTTTAAGAACACTATTAAAGCATTAAAGCACACTATCAATGAAAGGTTCAGCACAGAAACTGTCTTTTCTGGCATATTCAATATTGTAGATTACTGAAGTTAACTGTTCCATTATCCATGTCAAGAAACACCCCATCTGTATGCGTGTGAAATGTTTTAAAGGACACTGCATGCACTTCTGTGACTAAACAGAGGAAAACGTACAGCTCTGTAGCAAATGTCTCAGTGTGACTTCTGTAAACCAATCTACCTATAAATCAGCAGGAGATTTTCAGCAGTATATTTTTGAAAAGAATATAATTGTTTTTACTACATCTTCTGCACTAGTAGGAAACACATTCTTGAAAACAGAGAGTTTTGAGGACAGTGTTTAGATGAATTAACAAAAGTGGTAAGTCCATGTCAAACGAGGCCTGGAGACCAAATTAGTATGGGGTTTGCGGAGGCCAGTAAGGAATTGTTCTGAGCCCTGGCTGGGGTCGCTCAGTGGGTTGAGCACCAGCCTGTGAACTGAAAGCTTGATTCTCGGTCAGGGCACATGCCTGGGTTGCGGATGTGTGAGAGGCAACCGATTGATGTCTCTCTCTTGGACATCGCTCTTTCTCTCCCTTTCTTTCTCCCTCCCTTCCCCTCTCTCTAATAAATAAAATCTTTTTTTTTTTAAAGAAGAATTGTTGTGAAAGAAGGGAAGAATCTTTGCTGAATAGTGGGAGCGGTTGGATAGGGAGAGAGGGGCCAAGCCCTAGAGAACTTTCAAATTCAGACAAAGGAATTTGAATGAACTACCATAAGCAAAAGAACACTTTAGGAAAGTATTCAATTTCTTAGTTCCTAAAGCACAGTGAAAACTAATCAAACAGCAAGGATAAAAACATTTTTCCTTGTCTCATAACAGTGAGGAGACAATATGTAAAGGAGCTGATCCTCTGTCTGCCACTCTAAATGTTAACTTTTCTGTATAAGCACTTTTGAATACTTTCTTGATAGATACCATGTGACATTTGTGTGTATATAAGTGGATTTGTTTGTATTCTATGTTTGGTTGATTGTTTGGCTTTTGGTTTTGGTTTGTTCTGTTTGGCATCTTTTGACATTGCCCATTTCTGTTATGACTGGGCCCTATCCTCACATGTTATGTCGTCTATACAGGTTGCTGCTCCTGCTCCATGGGAAAGGGAGGGTCATGCTGCCCATCCGCAGAGCCAGTAAGGAACATAAGCCCTAGTGGGCCTAGGACTCCTTCGCTTGAGAAAAGTAAGTACCTCTGGGCTATGAGGATAGGCCTAAGGAGCAACATTTCCTTATCCTTTTGCCTTATAAGAATTCAGCATTGCCCTGGCCAGATAGCTCAGCTGGTTAGAGCAGCATCCCAACCTACCAAGGATGCAGGTTTGATCCCCAGTCCAGGCACATGCAAGAAGCAACTAATGAATGCAGAAATAAGAGAGACAATAAATCGATGTCTGTCTCTCCCTCCCTCTCTCTAAAATCAATTAACAAATAAAAAATTTTTTAAAACAACTCTACATAGAATTTCTGTAGAAGCATACTGTTTTAAGATATGTGTTCTCAAATAAGAGGGGGGAAGTACTAATAGAATAATCATGCAGAGATAGAACACTCAGTTAAAAAAATAAAGTTTTTATGATGTAGTCATAGGGAGCATTATACACACACATATCAATTTTTCCAATAAATTTAACCCAAGTGATAATTCCAAGGAGTTTGCCCTAGGCACCATTACTTTTTTTATCTTTATCTTGTTTTAGAAGTTGAGATTTCCACCCACCCCCTGCTCTCCTTCCCCAGGGCTAGGACTAATTAATTACATTTAATGGACTTAATTACATTTTGAATCCATATACTTAAAATATACCCTTTCTTATAAAAAGAAAGATCTTTAAAAGTAATAACTTTTTAGCATACAAACTAAGAGACTGGATCACATTTGTGGTCTGAATTTCTAATTATTTAGGACAATTATTTAGAGTACATTTATGTGAAGTTACAATCACTTTTAATTGATTATACTTATTTATAATTAAGTTTGAAAGGTAAACCACAGAAAGTCCTCTTTTTAAATGAAGCGTATGCCAACTGTATTGTTGCCAAAGGCATTATGCTTTTATATAACAAATGTTGTGAAGATTATAAGACATAATGCGTGCAAATCACTTAGCACAGTGAGGTGAGTGGTGTCCAGAGTAAATGCTCACTAAACACCGTAGTAGCAGTAGTAGTTATTGTCAGGCAGCGTTTAAATTTGGCTGTCCTCTGCTGACTAGGAATGAATCTTAAATAGTGGAATTTGCATTTCCACAGAAAGAGGTGAAAGTTTATCAGATGTTGGACCTTCACTGACTTTCTATTGGGAAACTGACTTGGGCATTCAGTTAAACTGTCTTTCAGTTTTTACTTGTGCACCCCTTTTCTAAAGCTAACATTTCTGTATATTGGAATTCCCAAGGCTTTCTGCCTTATTTTTTTCTCCCTGTACAATATACCTAATAGTAAAGCCCATTGACAGATTTGACATGCACTTTAACAAGTTTTTTGTCTCCAGAAATCTCCTTATGCTTTACTTCTCTGTTGTTTTCTTCATTAATAATCTGATTGTTGAAAACAGAAGGGACTTCCTAGATTCTCTGATCATATTTTGCGGAAATTACATAGAATGAGAGCCATCATAAATGGGCTTCGTCTGCTCACACAATTTAGTATCATTCCTATGCCTAAAGTCAAGTCTAAGGGAAATCAAACCATGAATGAATGACAGATTTTAGAGTTCAATAATATAATTAATGGCTCATCCCTAAACACTGACACAGCACAGACAAAATAAGTATTACAATCTATAAAAAAGGCAAATAAAAGATACTGAAATTTATTTTTATCCATTTTATAATATTTGTACATATATTTTAAGACCAGGCTGTTACATATACTGTAGAATTTTCCTACACCAAGACAGACACAAATAATTTTTACTAAAATAGGACCACACTACAGAGATAGCCTGGCAGCCCACTTTCTTTTCGCCTAGCAACTGTGTGACCTTCCCCCCATGCCATTAGCTATTATGCTCTACCATATGTAATGCTTTGAGAACATATGTCTTTTTCTAAAGAGTGGCTTTAGGAAATAAAATGTTTATTGTTAGCTTGAGGTTAAGAGCTATAAAACTGTGTGTTTTAGTCATTGACTTTTTGAAACAAGACTATATGTTAGCCCTGGCTGGTGTGGCTCAGTGGATTGAGCCCCCGCCTGTGAACTGAAAGGTCACCAGTTTGATTCCTGGTCAGGGCACATGCCTGGGATGTGGGCCAGGTCACCAGTTGGGGGCGTTGGAGAGGCAACTGATCGATGTAACTCTCATAGCACACCGATGTTTCCCTTCCTCTCTTTCTCCCTCCCTTCCTCTCTCTCCAAAAAAAATAAGTAAAACCTTGAAAAATAAAGACTGTGTTAGACATCTGTTTTGTAAAAATGTTTTCTCCTGCTTCTGGTGTCATATATAGTGGAACTGAGGTGGGAAAGCAGGTTGCTTGGGAAAGGTCCCTAACCTCCCTTTTAGGCCAGAGAAGAATCATGCGAAATCGAATCAGTCATTTGATTTGGCTCCATATGTGAATAAAGTATATTTTTTTATTTGGTGCCTTAAACATCTTTCCTAGGGCAAATTTTAAACTCTTTAATGAAAGGCAAGTGGTAGTAGCAAATTTGTTACCCATTAGCCAAAATAGGGTATTCATGACCAGTACGTAGATTTATTACAGGTGATACTTGATTTATTAATTTAGCCTTAAAAATGTATATGCATATCACATTGTTGAGTAGTGTGGAAGGGAACTACTGCACACTACTCATGTTTTTTCGGACTAAAAACGCCCTACAAGTAGAGCTCTCCTGAAACAACATGAAGGAGTATCCCTCAGATTTCCTCTAAAATAATACACTGCTTCTGAGCTGAATGTGCCTATGTGGTGGTTTGCTTAGGAAGTCATTATGAATTTAAAGTGCATGCAAATAAAGAGCTCTGATTACAGATTGTTGCACTTACTGTTCCACAGATGATCATTGTGTGAGTCGCTGCAACTCCCAGAGCTGCATACTAGCCCAGGAGGAAGAGCACTATCTGCAGAGCGGGGACCAGCAACTGACTCGACACGTGTTGCTGTGTTTGCTTCTCATTATTGGCCTGTTTGCTGTAAATGCTTCGTCTGATTTTGTTTTGGGGCCATTCCTTTAAATGTTTGGCAAAGGTTTTATTCAGGCATCTGGGAGAAACTTAGTTACTGCTTCCTAGGGGGGGTGGCAGCTAGGCTATCTGAATCCTCATCTTGAGCTAAATGTTTTTTGGGGAAAGAAGAATGAATACTTCACATTACTCTGTTGCCAAAATGTTCCAATAGCTTATTTTGCTTAGAATCACTTTCTCGTTCTGTACTCTGACCCTGGAATTTGGTAAGACGAGGTGTTTCTGTGATGTGTGCAGGGCCACTTATTCCTAATGGATTCCTTGACCTCAGGGGAATGCCTGTGTGGTCTCCCAGAAGATATTCCTCAGATCAGTCAACTTTAAAAAATAATTTTTAAATTATCAAAATAACATAACCACTCCATATAATACTTACAAAATAAAGAAAAGAGGAAAAATATCCATCATACCACTGACTTCTGGTTTTTAGTACATTTTTCATGGTTCTAATCATCCATGCAGACTTGTATCCTGCCTTGTCAGGTAAGCCAAGCATTTTCATGTTGCTCCACCATTGTGCACAACCATCACTTTAAATGGCTCCTCAATAAACCATAGGGGAGATGTATTATGTAATTAAACAATTCCTTATGGGTTCTTCCTAGTTTTTAAAAATGCTTCAGTAAACATCTCCATGCAGTATATTTCCATAGGATCGATTCTCAAAGTTGGAAAAACTGGATCAAAGAATATATGCCTTTAAATATTTCTATGCCTTTGCAGGCATTTTACTAGATTGTTTTCCAAAGGAGTAATATAGGAGTAAATATAGATTTGTAAAGTATTCTTACCAACATTGACTATTATATTTTAATTTGATAATTTTGTAGGTAAAACATAGCACTTTTTTTAAATGTAGTTTTTACGACTAACGGGTTTTTTAATTGCTTTTATATCCTCTTTTGTGAATTATCAGTTATTTTTATATACTTTGAGATGGTTCAAGAGTAACTTGCCCCAAGGTAGGAAATGGACCATAAAATTCACAAGGAAGCCCTCTTACCCTTTTCACACTGGGATGCTGCTTACACAGAATGGTATCAGCCAGCACCATTGTAACTGCTGTTGAAGAACAAAGATCAAAAAGAAATGCTGCCAAGCACTGTTGCTTAGTGATGTGATTGTTTTCATTGTGTAGAACTAATTTTAAAATCAGTCCTGTCTTAGGCTAGTCAGCAGTCCTGATATGTTATGTAAGCTTCTCTATTATGGCTTATGTCTTCTTGCTTCACATCTGATCAGAATAGATGATGTTTGAGTGACATCTGTCAAGGGGAGAAGTTGAAACCTCTTGTTCGAAAGACAAAGCCTCTGTATTCTTGGTGTTTTCCCCCTTTTAGTGTTCTTCTTCCTAATTATTAAGTAGGTAAGTTATTGTTCTGTTAGAGAGAGAAATGATTAGCTTATTTCATTTAAAAATACTATTTTCTCCTTCCATTACAGAATCTTTCCAGTTGTTTATGGTGGCTATTTAACCAAGAGCCTGGAAGACTGTATGTTGAGTTACAGTTTTTCTGTGCCGTGTTTAACTTCGGCCAGGTATTTATTTACTGAGAACTCTGAGGGGGTTTTGTTTGCCTGGATGGGTTGATTGGGGCGAATGCGGATGTTGTTTTCTTTTAAATCAAAAGGGTTCGGGTAGTTTGCCAGCTGCTGGTATGTGTGACAGCTGACAGCTGCTGCCTGTCTCCGAGTAGAGATGAATTATTAGATTGGTTCAAGTCATCAGAATGCACACTGAGTGTTGTAGTCAGAAATAGGTTGTTTTTTTTTTTTGCTTTGGTTTTAAGATAATGATAATGTAAGCCATGACAAGATGCTCCAAGTACTTTTTAAACTTCCTTGTGGTCTAAGTCACTTTGGGAAAATGGTTTGTCTTCTCTGAGCCTTTAGATACTTTAGTCACTTAAATCAGTTTACACCCTTTCATTTACATTTTGATGAAGGTTTTGATATTTCTTGAACAATAGGTACTTAAAGCTTTTCTAAAAATTATAAATCGGTGTATAAGTAAATTTTGGCCAGGTATAGTAGTCACTCATCATTCTCTGAGAGGATGTGCTGTACTGCCCATTGTGAGGCATTTCACATTAACTGTCTCATTAAATATCCCAGAACTGGCAAAGTAGGCATTATCATCCCTAGTTTAAAACTTAGAAACCAAAATTCTGTGAAGAACTGATACAATAGTGCTGTTATCTTTATGTCACTATTAAAATGGGTATTTAAGGATAAATGGCATTTTACATACTGGGGAAATGTTTTTATGTGCAAATTTTGAAACTTGACTCTATATTCAATCCCTTACTTTTTAATTAGAGAATAGTTGTCCCCTGATTGAGTATCAGGTTGAAAAAGTACTGTTTGAAATTATTTGGTTTGCCTATTAAATCTAAAATTATTGGCCATATGAGTTAGTTAACATTTTTCAGATGTTCCTGCAAGTTTTTCCCTAACATTAATTTTTTGAAATATTTTGAGTTTGTTTTGCCATAATTGTGGGAGCAAAAATGGCCATGTCTAGGGAGACAAGTGACCTCAATCAGCTTATTGCAGACAGGTAAGTGCATCCGAAGGGCTACTTGATGCCCGCCTCATTTTGGGATACTGTTTAAGGTGAGGTTTTGTACTCAAGAACTGCAAAATACTAGGTTGAAAAGTCATAGTCTCACTCAGCGTTTTGCATTTTTTATCTTTGCCTGAGAACATGCTTGTTGATTTTAGAGAGAGGGGAAAGGGAGGGAGGAGGAAGGGGAGAGGCAGAGAGAGAGAGAAAGAAACATCAAAGGTTGCCTCTAGTGTACACACCCCGACCTAAGACCATATCCGCAACCTAGGCTTGTGCCTTGGCCAGGAATCAAACCCATGACCTTTTGTTTCATGGGATAAAGCGTCAACTTCAACTGAGCCACACTGGCCAGGGCACAGCATTTTGCGTTTTTAAAGCCCACTCCAAGCTGAGCCTTCCTAGGACAGGGACTGAGAAAGCTTCACAAACAAAAGCAAATACCAGGGATGTTGCATTTGAAATGCTGCCTCCACAGCATTGGTTCAAGTGCTTCAAAGGAGGGAGAGATACCACAACACCCCGCCCCCCCATACACACACACACACCATTTTTCTCTTGGGGAGGTATTGAGGTGTGTATTCAGATGATTTCCTTTTGGTTATTTTTAGTTCCAGGTAAAGAAGGGTATGTCGTTCATGTAATATATTGCATTTGCCATCCCACCTCCTACCCCCCCACCCCTGCACTTAGAGCCTTATCCCACTGTGCCTGACAAAGGGCAGTTCCCAACCTCCTGTCTCCCTCTTCGCCCTGATCTGTGGCTGATGACATCTGGTGCCAGTTTGCCGCATCACCCTCTTTCAAGCCCTTTCCCTAAGCACTAGCCAGTTTCATTTCACATAAATTTTGTTCAGTTGCTACACTATATTCAGATACTACAGCATTTTTAAATTCTGTAATTTCTGAAGTTTTAACAAAAAAATAATAAGTAAATACTTAAGCACAATGTGAAATCTTTTACTTTCTTTTGGAAAAGGGAAAAACAAAGACATAGAGCCCTAAACATTTTTGGTTTTCATTTTCTTTAGTAATCTAGCACACACACGTGGTTGCTCAGCACTGGTTTGTATCACCCATCGTAATGAGTAGGACAGATGACTGGGAAGAAGCAGCCAAGTGTCATACCTGCCCCCAGGCACTGAATTTTATACAGAAGTCTGCCTGTGTGTTCCGTTTAAAATGTTCCTCTGATCATACAGGTTTGCTTCCCCGAACACTAAATTTGGTGGCTTCCGTGATTTCTCTGTCTTGAAATTTTATTTTTGTATTCATAAAGTCTAACTATTTTTTCTTCCATAGGGATTTATTTCCTTTGGCATCTTTGGATTGGACAAACATTTAATCATCCGACCTTTCAAAAGAAGGTAAATTTATTTGAAAAAAATCTGTATCTGTAACAGCAATGAGAAAGCCGTTTTTAAACCTTTAATAAGTAACTGCTGGGAGACCGCAGAACGGGTAAACTTACCACCACAAAAAGGTTATATGTTGATTCACATATTTGTTGTAAATAATTGCAGAGATGTGAGAACTGTTATCAATCCAACATTGTAATTTGCATTTTAACAAGAAATGATGGACGCTGGTTTCTATCTGTGCCATTAACTACATAAAGTAAAATGAAACTTGAAAATTTATTTAGAAATGAAATAGGTGGTGTGCCCCCAAAGGTCTCTATTTGATTATCTTTCTCCTTTGACGACCAGAATTCTTTATCAAACTGACAATTTATAGAAAACTTATTTTCTTTATAAATTTTTGGGTTTTCCTTAGGTTGGTGAAGCTAATTTATTAGCTTTGAATTCAGCTCAGAAATTTCTTTATGAAAAATAATGAAGTGGAAATACTACAATGTGAGGAAGGGAGAAATAGGTGGAAGGGTTACAAAGCCTTGCACTTCTTCATTTGTTTTCAAAGTCAAAGTTAGTAGAAACTAGAAGTGCTAATGGAATTTCTCCTACTAATGATATAAAAAGTGCCCAGTAAATGTTAACTGTTCTTACTTTTTCTTCTTCATCATCATTAAGTCACTGAACTTAGTTACCAGCTTCATAATGTTGATAAATTAAAAGAGTCAACAGATTTGCCCTGGCTGGCGTGGCTCAGTGGTTTGAGCACTGGCCTGTGACCGAAGGTTGCTGGTTCGATCCCTGGTCAGGGCACATGCCTGGGTTGTGGTTGGGGGTGTGCAAGAGGCAACTGATAAATGTCTCTCTCACACATTGATATTTCTCTCCCTCTCTTTCTCCTTCCCTTATCTTGTCTCTAAAAGTAAATAAATAAAATCTTCTAAAAAAATAGACAACCGATTTATTGTCTGGGATGGCAAAAACAGAATTGTTCTGAACTCTAGATCCCATTATATGTCTCTTGGGTACTGCATTTGGAAAACGATTAAGTAAAATAATTAATCTTTGTAAGTTACTTTTGCATTTCAAACAGTAGAATGTAGAATAAGAAAGTTCATTTACAATAGAAACTGAAATGGGCACACCTGTGTGCAGGGCGCTCTACAAAATGTCCAGAGTAATTTTATAAAATACCCCACCTCCCCCACCCCAGCCTGCACTGAATAGGAAACCAAATGCAGGCTAAGTACGTTTCTGCTTTAGACGCTAAGAATGTCTGGGTGTCGCAGATGACAGCTTTGGTGACTGACAGCTTTGGAACAGCCGTGGTGACGGGGTAATAAGCAGGGAGGGCTCTCTCTTAGTGCTTGTCTTTCCTTAAAAACAGTCTCCTTCACTTGTGATTTTTAGACTTGGATTTCTATGGAACAGTAAAGAAACAGCAGAAAACAGGGACTCTCCTGTTCCTGAGGAAATAAAAATGACCTGTCAACAATTTATCCATTATCACCGTGACCTCTGTATCCGAAATATTGTCAAAGAAAGAAGGTAAGTATAGGTTCCAAATAATTATATTTTAGATGATAATTTTGGTTTGTAACAGGTTAAGTAATATGGTTGTGACTAACTACATGATCTTTTAATATTAAATGCATACATAAAAGTTAAAATAGCTATGTGTCAGTTTATATTTTTCAGCATATGTATAAGAGCCATGACCTCTTGTTTTTTATATTTTTAAATGTCATGTAACTTCTGATTTTCATATAAAATGTGAAAACTTTAAAAGGAACCAAAATGTAGTTGAATATTAACATTCACTTCCTGGTGACTCCTGGTGTCTCTCACGAAACTCAGAGATACATTGGATGTAGAAGTGATTTCTGTATTCCCCACCTCCTAGTGGTATGTTGTTTCATATTACTAATGACATTGTCAAGAAAATGAAATGAAATTTCTGCCTCTTCATTAATTCTGCTGCTTGTTATTTACAATAGCCAAGATATGGAAGCAACCCAAGTACCCATCAATAGATGAGTAGACAAAAAAGGTGGTACATAAAAACAGTGGAATATTACTCGGCCATAACAGAGAATGAAATCTTACCATTTGCAACAGCACAGATGGACCTAGAGGGTGAAATAAGTCAGAGAAGACAAATACCATATGATTTCACTTATATGTGGAATCGAAAGGACAAAATAAACAAACAAAACAGAAACAGACCCATAGTTGCAGAGCACAGACTGATGGTTGCCAGCGGAGACGGGAATTGTGGGACTGGGTGAAGCAGGTGAAGGGATTATGAAGTACAAATTGGTAGTTACAGAGTTGTCCCAGGGCGTAAAGGACAGCACAGGGCCTACAAGCACCCTCAGTGATGTCGTGATGACGTATGGTGCCAAGTGGGTACCGAAGTGTCAGGGGGCTCACTTTGTAAAGTACGTGACTGTCTAACCACAATGCTGCACACCTGAAACGAACACAATAATGCTGAATGTGCACTGTAACTGAAAAGTAAAAGTTAAAAAAATTAGAAAGCTGTGCTTTTTAAAAAAGTTTTAGGTTCACAGCAAAATTAAGAGGAAAGTAGAAGTCAACTAAACATTTTTTGTTCTCATCTAATTTCAGAATTCTCTCTTCCTCAGCACATAAAACAATTTTTTACCGCAGTTTGCACCGCAGTTTAAGTTAGCATGTAGAGGACAGTAAAAACCACCCTTGACCTTGGCCCATGCTTTCCAGTAGGGTGACCACTTGTAGCTACTGAGCTCTTGAAATGGGGCTAGTGTGATGGAGTGACTGAGTATCTACTTGTAGTGCTTACTTTTAATGAACTTAGATTTAAAACCGAAGAAAATGAACTCTGCTTATTTTTCACCTCAAGTCCTAATCTTCAGTCTGTGACATCAAATCTGTTCTTCTAATACTCAGATAATGGAGGAGGCAGCAGGAAACCAAAAACAACTGTTACCAATATTTTCAGTTGTAAAAGAAAAAACATCTTTAAAAAACCGAACACTTTTATGCCTATGAAAATTTAAAAATTGATGAAAATTACCATTGAGTACTAACACAATTACCATTTTATTAGTGGTCGAAGGTAGCCCGGTGCAGCTGGTGGACAGAGGACTCACTGTGGGGACCGATCCTAGAACTCAGCTCCTGGATATCCCACTTACCAGCTGTGTGACGCTGGGCGAGTTCGATTTTCCAAACCTTAGTTTTCCTCTTTTTTAAAATATCTGGGTCTCGGGGTTATTCAAGTTCAGTTTCTGGAAACGGTAAACTATGAAGGAAAGTTAGTTTCCCACCTTTAAAGGGACCAACATGATTATTTCAAACAACTGCTTTTTAAAATTAAAAAAGGGAACACCAGGTTAGCTCCGCCAGGTCCACTGTGATTGCCGACTCTCAGGAAGCGTAGCTCTTGCCATTTGCAGGGCTGGTGGGCTGCCTGGGTCCCAGGTGGGATCTCAGGGAGCTGGCTGGGCCCTGGCTGGTAGTGGCACTGCCCTGCAGCCTGCACAGTGGCACATTCGGTGCCTCTTGCACAATTCCGCGGGAAGCAAACATTACTCCCTTGGTGTTGGACAGATGACTTTGGGCTACATATCAAACATCAGCAAGAGGAAGAAGGCTCAAACTTAGGTTGTAATATTCAGGCTTCTGTTGAAAGTGATGTTTTTAGTGGCAAAGCTAAAATTAAGATATCTTACTCCTTAACTAAAATACTGATGTTAAAATATTGTAATTTTATGTACTTCAGGAAAATTTTCATGCATATGAACCTCTTTTCTAACTTTTACATGAAAATATAATATATATTCACTTGTGGTTAAATGTCTTAAAATTTTGGTCACTTATTTCTCATTTTATCTTGATTTTCACCCACTGTTTCCTAGGGTCAGGCACTTTGGCTTTTATAGCTTGAGTGATGCTTCCGAACAGACTCATGTAGTCATTGTGTATTTGTGTGAAATGTACAGAATTCATTTGTTTTTTGTTTGCATTTCTCTTTCCCTTGTTCATTTGTTGATACCTAAGGCACCCCCCGTTTGCATTAGGAAGAAAACTTTAATAATCAAGAAGTAGAATCATAAAGCACATTTCCAAAATTTCAGATTTGTAACAAAACAGGTCTCACTTATTCTCCCCTCGCTCCCTAATGCAGCAAATTGCTCACATGTCATAAGTAAAGTGTCCTGGCTGCTGATGGCAAGGGGAACGGCTGCTCATGGGCCCTGTGATAGGCAGAAATGACAGTTTGACTTGAGAAGCTTACTTAAAATTGTCCTTCCTAAGAGCTCGTAAAAATATTATTTAACATTCCTGAGATAAATGACTTATTTTAACTTTGTCACTTTCAAAATATGTACTATTCAGCTGTCTACAGAATACATCTGATCATAAAGGTCATACACTATAAAAAGGATATGTCTTTGTAGGTGAATTTACACCATCTGAGGGTTGTTTGTTTGTTTGTTTGTTTTGGTTTCTTTTTTTCGCTTAAGCATTTCTGTCTTCACAAGCATTATTGGCATATTTTTCTTCTTCTCCAGTGGGTCTTTCTAGGATCTGGTGAGGTGAACCCTTTATGTTCAGAACACTCATCCCTGCACACTTTTAACTATCATGCTGTTTTTCCCTGTCTCCTATTTTCCCTTGCTTGCCCTCTATCATGCAGTGCTGATACCAGATTTACAGACCATATGGGTGAATCATTCCTTTGACATACAGGTGTGGTGCAAAGACTTCTGCTGGGACCTTCTGTGGCTGTGACCTGGTGAACTGGCTAATTGAAGTTGGCCTTGCCTCTGACCGTGGTGAAGCTGTGATATATGGAGATAGATTGGTGCAAGGGGGAGTCATCCAACACATCACCAACGACTACGAATTTCGGGATGAATACTTGTTTTACAGATTTCTTCAAAAGGGTCCTGAGCAGAATCCTCCTGCTATTCATGCATCCACTCCCCAGCAGGAAAGATAAAGAAATCAAGCATCCATCCCTATCCCCTAAGATGTAAATTATGAAGGAGAGAACCCCACATGAAGTCATATTCTAGCCCCAGACCTGTTACTTTCGTAAGTAACCTGGGGCAAATCACGACCTCTCTGACCCTAAGGTGCCTCTTCTGTAAAATTTGATAAGATGCACTCCCATCCCATTCTAACATTCTGTGATTTTATGTGTATGTAAAACCCATAGGAAACTGACTTAGGAAAAAGAAAAACAAATCAAAATTTAAAGTTCTGAATGAATAATTACTAGTTGTTAAATAAATATTTAAAACCAATTATGCCAACATTTTAAAACATTGCCTCCTGCAGCTGTTTGCTGTAATTCAAAATCAACATCCAATTTACTACTCCTTTAAATTGCCAAACTTGGCAGCTTTATTGCTGGAAGAAAATGGACCTTAAATTTTGACAACTTTGCACCTACTGATAGCACCTCCTAAAAAAAAAATTTACTGATTCTAATAAGAGGTCTTGTTATTACATTTTCCCATTTCCTTGACAAATAGTAATCATTAATAACTGGAAACATGATTTTTTTAAGGTTCATCTTTTCTGGCTTTTCTATCCAGAGTACTAACCTGTGCCATTAGGAGGGGAATAAGAACCTCATAAATTTTATCATCTACAAAATTCATCAGCAGAAGTATAGTCTTATCTTTTACTTCTGTTCTAAAAATAGTAATTTGATCAGATCTGTTTAAATTTTATCAACACAATTGTTGCCGTGTGACGTATCATTTCTGACGTTCGCACACAGGCATCACGGTGCAGAAGGACAGCCTCATTACCTTATTCCTTGCAGTTAAAATGAAGAAGAAATTATATATTTCAAGCCAAGATTTTAAGATCCTAAGTCTAACATCCTACTTTCACATTTAGAATTTAATCTTTCTTGTGTCCATGTATAAAAATCAATTAACTTGAAAATTACTAAATGTTGCCCTCAGATAAGCTTTATGTTCTTCAGTAAGTGAAAGAGATCCACAAGATCTTTGAGTCTCTACTTAAGTAGGTGTCAGTTTTGGTTTAACTTATTTAAAACATGTTTTAAATATTTATCTCACACTTTTTAGTGTCTCATATAAAAGTCATTTAGAAAATAATTTATAGGATTAAATCATTTAATAGGTAATTTTCTTAAAACCTGCATGGAAGCCTAGCATACTTAACAAGTACAGGCATACCTTGGAGATATTGCAGGTTTGGATCCAGGCCACCATAATAAAGCAAATGTCGCAATAAAGTGAGTCACATAAATTTTTGGTTTCCCACTGCATATAAAAGTTATGTTTATCCTATACTATAGTCTGGTAGGTATGCAGTAGCATTATGTCTGAAAAACAATGCACATACCTTCATTAAAACATACTTTATTGCTATAAAATGTTAACCATCATCTGAGCCTTCAGCGAGTCATAACCTTTTTACTGGTGGAAGGTCTTACCTTGAATTTGTAAAAACCACAGTTTCTGCAAAGTGCAATAAAGCAAAGCTCAAAAACAAGGTATGCCTGTAAATTATACTTTAGTGTGTATGTAGCATTAACCTGTACAGATTTTAAGTTATGATTAGAGAATCGTGATGTTTTTCAGCAGAACTGTCTTGCTGCAGAACTTTTTTTATCCTGAAATACGACCACAGTGTAACTCTCAGAGTGCTCGGGCAACAGCCTAAAATCTCGTTGCTGTGCCAGGAGACTTTTACAGCTGCAGCAATGGAGGCATTAATCCACGTGCATGCAGGCGACTCAGACTCAAGTGGAGAATCTGTTGTGTTTGCGGACAAGTCACGTTATACATGTTCTGTTATTTGCACGAAGGGAATCAGCCGCATCTTTTCCCGTGGGAGATGTTAAAAGAAAACCCTGGGTTGGAATGGTCTGCAGTTTCTGAAAATGAAGGCTTTTAAGAGGTGTTTTTAGGATTAAGGATATGCTAATTTTATTAAATGAAAATATTTGTAACTTCTACTCTCTCACTGACAAAGCAAGTTTCTCAATAAAATACCTATTTTAAACTGCATTGCCAAAATCTCTTCTTTGAGGTATCTGAATAGTGCAGAAGCATCATAGAGAGGTCTTTTCTGAAAGTTTGCAATGTTTTCTTAAATGGGTCTCCTGAGATTGTTCTCTTCTTCGTGAGCCTGTGGGTCTGTGCACAGGGTCTTGCTCAGTTATGCATTCAGTAAACACTTTTTATTATGACTCAATGTAACAGTAGAATCTCTTCCACATATTTCATAACTTTTAATATGCAGGGTCAGAGCTGGGAAAATGATCTGATACAATTTTGAAAAAAATCTACTACTTTTGTACTAATCTTCAGCTTGATCAATTATTCTTTGTTCTCAGTAATTCCATGCCTAGCTTGTGCTTAAACTTCAATATTTTTAGAAAAGGTAAAGTGTGCTTAGAATTTTAAGAATAGTGATTAACGATCAGTAAGTTTCCAAAAGCTAGAAAAATGTAAGACTATCATGTAATATGTTTCCTATGCAGCAGAGCACAGCTGTTAGGGTTTATCCCTTCACACATCCTGTAAAATACTGTATTACTCGAGACCACTGAACAGGCAGCCAAGTAATGAAAGACGGTTGGAAACACAGCTCAGGATCAGAAACGCTATCACCACCCTTCAGGAAAAGATAGGACGGTAAATTCCTACAAGTGGTATGATAAAAGCCAGAATTAATTAAAAAGAGAAAACGTTCATTCTGTAGAACCTATTTTGGCAAATTTTATAAGTAGGCACCAAATTTCCAAAATCCTAGGCTGCATAATTATTGCTAGGGCAAAATTTTTGGTTGAAGATTAATATATTAATGTTTTCATCAAAGATCAAACAAACTAGCATTCTCTAAAATAGTTTATTAGATTATTTCTTTGGTTTATTACATAATAATAAGTAATAAATAATAACATCATTTAAGGGTTGACCTCCAAAAAGCTTAATTTCAGCTACTACATATTTTACTTTTAAGAAATACATGAAATTGAAGAAAATCATAAATTTTCTAAAATGTACCAAATGCACTAATTGCTCACACAATGACCAAAGCCCAAATATCATATTGAATTTATACAGTGAAAGTTTCCTAAACTGTTTAATAAATTAATTTCCATATCCTTATAATAACCTTTATCTTTATCTGTGGAGTTCTTATTTCCATTTTGAATATGGAAAAAGGCAACAGGTTGGCCTGAGACTTATCAAAGGTTACCAAGTTGTACAGATTGATTGTCTAGCTTTCTTAACTTTGCAGATAGAGAATTGTGTAAATTCTTTCCATCAGTACTTGAATGTCCATTGAACAAAATATTTATTGAGCTCGTGCAGACACAAGGTTGAACACTGAGCATACAACAAAGGGAAAAAATACAGTTCCTGTGCTCACAGAACTTCTTCTAGTCTACTGTGAAAGACAAGTGGTAAAGATATACTTAATTACACTTGTGATCAGGACCACACAGGGCTCTCAGTGTATGTAACCAGAAACTTGACCTCATGGTGGGAGAATTTCCCTGAGGAAGTGATATTTCAGGAAAATTCTAAAGGATGAAAGATCTGCTTATATAAAAAGGAGCAAATGAAATGAGCAGTACAAGCAGACAGTACAGACGTGAAGAAACAGGGCACATTCAAAGGATTGAAAAAGCAGCATAGTAAATATTTAAAACAAAATAAAAAACACAACAACATAATGGTGGCTTTTGGTCAGGATGGCAGCATAGGTAAATGTGGTACTTGAATTCTCCCACAACCGTGTCAAAACTACAACTAAATTGTAGAACAACCATCATTCAGAACCGCCTAAAATCTAGCTGAATGAAGTCCTACAACTAGGGATTTAAAGCCACATCAAGACTGTTGGGAGGGATAGAGATTCTGAATGGACTAGTTCCACACCCATGTGTGGGAGATACAAATTGGGAGGGATATCTCTGCTGTAGAGGTCCCCCTGTGGAGCCAGGGGTCTCAGAGCACGACACCAGGTTGCCCAGCCCAGGCTTCCAGTGTCAGGAAGAGAAGTCCCCATAACTTTGGGCTGTAAAAATCAGTATGGATTTTGGCTGATTCAGATGGAGGGCTTCTGGCATTCCAGGGGGTTCCTCTTAAAGGGCCCACACATAGACTTAGACTCACTCCAAGTTCCAGCACTAGGGCAGCAGCTCAAAAGGCACCAGGGACACACAGGGAGGAACTGTCTGGCACCAGGGTGAGAGCTGGGGGGCGGGCGGGGGGGCGCAGCTTTAAGCCAGACAAAAGTGCTGGCAGAAGCCACTGTTCCTTTTCTGAGACCACTCACCCAACACAGAGGTGGCACGTAGGCACCATATCAGAGTCTCCCATCAACCTGATACTCTGTTTCTCCTGCCCTGGTGATTCCCTGAGACCCCACCCCACCCAACTTGCAGGCCCAAGTTGTTTCCAGTGGCTTTTACATAATGGATGGGCTGTCTTGGCTCATGCTTCAGACTTTCCTAAAATCTCTCATATAAGCAGCATCTGGCATTGGCATGCCCCATACCTCTCCCTAAGGTCCCAAACCCAGCACTAGCAAGAGCTGGCCTTGATTCGCAGGTTGACCTCACCTAGGCACCTCTAAGCCCAACACAAATAGCAGGTTATCTGCAGATCACTTTGTAGCTCATGCTGGTGGCCCTGGGCAGAACAAAGGCAGTGGCTGACTTGGTCTGCATCTCCTGGGAGGTCCTAGAGCCAGCTCACCCAGTGAATAGCTTCAGACCATATTTAAGCACCACCCAACCACCTCCACAAGTAACACACTCAAGGGGCAGGCTCAGCAGGCACCAGAGACCTGCCAAAGTAAATCCTGCTCTGTGGGATGAGCCGCTATATAACTGATCCTCCACAGGTCATTGGTTGCAGCCAGTCCTTGCAGCCAATCAACCTGGAGGAAAATCTGTCCCAACAGCAACCAAAGCTCAACTACAACAGGAGTGTGCACACAGCCCACATGGAGGCCACACCCGGAGTGTCCAATTCAGGTGATTGGGGGCCAGAGGTTGTGCCGCTGGACCCTGCAGAACCCCTACTACATAAGGCCATGGTACCAAGCCCAAGAGACACAGCAGCTCAACCCAATATATAGAAACAATGACAGGGAGCCTGTCAAAATGAGAAGATAAAGAAACTGGCTCGAATGGAAGAACAAAACAAAACACCTGAAAAAGAACTAAACAAAATGGAGACAAGCAATCTACTGGATGCAGAGTTCCAAACACTCAATGAATGCTCAATGAACTTAGTGAGAACTTCACTAAGAGATAGGAAGCATAAAAGGGACATAGAAACCATTCAGAACCAGTCAGAAATGAAGAATACACTAACTGAAATGAATAATTTACAGGGAATCAATAGTAGAATAGATGAAGTCAAGAATTCAGTGATTTGGAATATAAGGAAGTAAAAAACACCCAATAAGAAGAGCAAAAAAAAAAAAAGAATTAAAAAAAAAAAAGAAGATAGTGAAAGGTGCCCCTGGAAAACTCCAAGTGTAGCAACAACATTCTCATCATGGAAGTGCCAGAAGCAGAAGAGGTAGAGCAAGAAATTGAAAACCTATTTGAAAAAATTATGGGACTTCCGGCCAAGATGGAGGCGTAGGTAGACACACTGTGCCTCCTCGCACAACCAAAAGAAGGACAACAACAAATTTTAAAAGAAAAAACAACCAGAACTGACAGAAAATCGAACCGTATGGAAGTCCGACAACCAAGAAACTAAGAAACATACATCCAGACCGGTAGGAGGGGCGGAGAGGACTTGCGTGGCGGGGCGGCGGCTGGCGGACCGGGGAAAGGCGTGGCTGGCCGGGAGAGGTGGTGGCTGCGGACCGGGCATCCCACTCCCTCGTGAGGATAAACGGGGAGGAACGGCTTGGGAGTGGGATGGACCCCGCAACCCAGAGTTCCGGCGCCAGGAGGTGAAGCCTCAAAGCTTCTGATTGAAAACTCCCGTGGGGATTGAGGCGGCGGCAGCGGGAGAAACTCCCAGCCTCACAGGAGAGCTCGTTGGAGAGACCCACAGGGTCCTGGAGCATACACAGCCCTCCCACCGGGGATCGGCACTGGAGCCAGCACCAGAGGGGCCTGGCTGGACTGTGGGTAGTGCGGAAAGTGACTGGTAACCGGCAGGGAGCGGAGCGGCCGCCATTGTTCCCTCTCGGACCCCTCCCCCACAAACAGCCTCACAACGCAGCGACGTGGCCGCCCTGCCCTGGTGAACACCTAAGGCTCCACCCCTTACTACATAACGGGCGCGCCAAGACAACAAAAATGGCCCAAATGAAAGAACAGATCAAAGCTCCAGAAAAAATACAACTAAGCGATGAAGAGATAGCCAACTTATCAGATGCACAGTTCAAAACACTGGTAATCAGGATGCTCACAGAATTGGTTGAATTTGGTTGCAAATTAGATGAACAAATGAAGGATACAATAAGGGAAATGCAGAAAAATGTACAGGGAACCAACAGTGATGGGAAGAAAAACGGGACTCAAACCAATGGTATGGACCAGAAGAAAGAAACATTCAACCAGAACACAATGGAGAAACAAGAATTCGAAAAAACGAGGAGAGGCTTAGGAACCTCCAGGATGTCTTGAAACGTTCCAATATCCAAATCATAGGGGTGCCAGAAGAGAAGAGGAAGAGAAAGAAATTGAAAACTTATTTGAACAAATAATGAAGGAGAACTTCCCTAATTTGGCAAAGGAAATAGACTTCCAGGGAGTCCAGGAAGCTCAGAGTCCCAAAGAAGTGGGACCCAAGGAGGAACACACCAAGGCACATCATAATTACATTACCCAAGATGAATGATAAGGAGAGAATCTTAAAAGCAGCAAGAGAAAAGGAGATGGTAACCTACAAAGGAGTGCCCATCAGACTGTCAGCTGATTTCTCCAAAGAAACCTTACAGGCAAGAAGGGGCTGGCAAGAAGTATTCCAAGTCGTGAAAGGCAAGGACCTACATCCACAATTACTCTATCTAGCAAAGCTATCATTTAGAATGGAAGGGCTGATCAAGTGCTTCCCAGATAAGGTCAAGTTCCAGGAGTTCATCATCACCAAGCCCTTATTATATGAAATGTTAAAGGGACTTATCTAAGAAAAAGAAGATAAAAAATATGAACAGTAAAATGACAACAAACTTACAGCTATTAACAACTGAACCTAAAACAGAAACAAAAACAAACTAAGCAAACAACTAGAACAGGAATAGAATTACAGAAATGGAGATCACACA